>VDFB02326438.1:0-10379 GCA_007258455.2 Sequoia sempervirens
CCATCAGTAAAGAGGCCCTAAGGTCACATTTAGGACAAGAGGAGAGAGAAAAACATTATGGCAAAGCCAATTGTCTTGAACATGTTCAATGTAGATTTAGGCAAGGATAAAGAGAAAGGATTTACCTATTTAACAACTACAGTAATGATAGATTACTATGACCTATGTAACTGATTGACAACTGACTTTTAGAGTCTCATATAAAAAATAATGAGCACAAACAATCAAATGATCCATGCTATATTTGAGTAATTTTTATTGTAGTCTTGAACACTTTCATTACTAGTAGACACATGCCAGTTCAGTTATAACAGATGGCCCCATACTTTGTATTGGACATAAAGACTTACAAAGAAAACTCAGAGGAGACACACATAAGTCTGGCCTGGAATATCATAAACAAAAGCAGCATAGGTTGTCCAAGCAAAGGGGCCAATAGAATAACATATTTGAGTAATTTATATTGGATTCTTGGACACTTTCATTATCATTAGACACATGCTAGTTCAGTTATAACAGATGGCCCTGTACATTGTATTGGACATAAAGACTTGCAAAAAAAACTCTGAGGAGACACACACGAGTCTGGCCTGGAAAATTATAAGCAAAAGCAGCATAGGTGGTCCAAGCAAAGGGGCCAATGGAGAGGGCAGGAAGATGCACATCCACTATGAGAAAAGGAGCAATCTCAGATACAATATAGCAATCTTCAGTCTGAGAAAAAGGAGCAATTTCAGGTATAAAATACTAGTCTTCATTATGAGAAAAGGAGCAATCTCAGGTATAATATAGCAATCTTCAGTATGAGAAAGGAACAATCTCAGGTACGATATACCAATCTCAGTGTGCTGACTTCTATGATAAGCATTTTAAATCCATTGCTTTTGATAAGTTCTGAAAATCCATCATCTATGAAATTGAATGAGAATTGACTTTCAGTGTCCCATGTTAAAATAATTAGGAATGGGATCAATTAAATAAGCCATGCAATATTTGAGGAGGTTATATAATCCAGGAAGAACTACCGACAACGTTTCCTATGGAAACTCCAAGACCATTCTTATGGCTTGAGGTACTTGCAGTAACACTTCTAAGATCTTTGATACACCAAAGCACTGCCTAGATGCCCATGTTAACACAAGAATCAAGCCTGGAAGAAGGCATATCAAGTGACATTAAATTATCTAGATTTGGCAAACTATTGAAGATCACTGAAATGGACCATGGGACAGATTGCTCTAGAAGCCAGGCCAAAAGATAACATTAATCATTTAATGACAGAGGAGATATAACTAGCAATCGCACCTTGGTGTGCAATGGGTACACCGAAGAGGTGTGGAAAGTCAAACAGGGAAAATTTTGGTTTATTTTTGGCATACATTTGTGCAGTACATGAGGCCAATTAGTAGGCCATTTAACAAATGATGTTTGTGCAACAAAGGTCTCAATGGAGAAATAATGTTTACATTCACTTGAAGGAATCCAAACACGACTGAAACAAAACCTCTAAATAAAGAAGATAATCAGGCCCCACTACCAACAGGTGCATGTTATGTTTGCAATAGGGAGAGAGAGATATAGGTATAGAAAGATGGAGAGATAAAAGAGGGAAAAGTGAGACAGGGGTGGGAGTGGAGGCGTGCAAGATAAGGAGATAAAGATAGAGAGAGAAATGGAGAGTGATATGTAGAGATGTTAGTTTTTATGATCAGATGTAAATAAGCAGATTTAATTCAAAAAACAGACACACAAACACAGAATATACCCTGGGAAAACCCTCCTCTTGAGGGAGAAAAACCCAGCAACAATATATCGCTTATATATTGTATGATAAACAATAGTCTCCTTTACAATGAGGCTAATTATGAGCTCAAGAATGGCATCACAATCTGATGCTAACACAGATATAATATAATGCTACTTGCTGATGACAAACACAGCCTTCTACAATACTTTGATCAGCCTCCTTCAATATATCGATCTGCACTTGAAGAACTTCGATCTTATGTGAACTCAGACTATGATGAATATGAATTATTACAATGAGAAGAGCATTGAATATATATATACAAATGAGAAGGAAGGATCGTGCCCTTTCAAGGAGGTCGGCCTCAACATAAATTGTATCTCTTCAAGGTGGTGGATGATAAAACAAGTCGGCTTCAAGATATTAATTAATTATTAAATAATATATCAAATGAGGCACCTCCTCATAATCGATGTCATCATAAATTAAATAGCCAAAGGCTATTATTTAATTTATCCTTCAATGCAAAGGAGATCGGGCTGGAGGGGAATCTTGACGCTATCATAACATCAACACTCCCTCTCAGCTAGGGAGGATGCTTCCAGCTGTATAAGACATATCACCTCATCGTGATGTCAACCACAATGGCTACTCCCATATGTGGAAAAGAAACATATCACCTCATCGTGATATCAACCATCATGGCTACTCCCATGAATGGTAAATGTGCACAAGTGCCCATCACGGAATCACTCAACGTGATGTTCACCATGGCTACTTCCAGAGGGTGAAAAGCACAAGTACAAGAAAATCATCACGGACTCTCTCGCGTTACACACATGACATCCACCATGGCTACTCCCAGAGGGTGGAAACAAGGGCTTTCACCTCAAATCTCTCTCATAGAGAGAAATGCATTAACAAGGGCTTGCACCTCAAATCCCTCTCATAGAGAGAAATGCATTAAAGATCATTGATGCTAAGACTCCCTCTCAACTAGGGCTTCATTCTCCACCATACCAAGCTTGTCTTGAAAGTACACAAACTTTATTCTGGAGAGGGGCTTGGTGAGAATGTTTGCCGTCTGCTCATCAGTGCTGATATACTTCAACTAGATCGCTTTCCTTAATACCATATCTCTGATATAGTGGTATTTGATCTCAACATGTTTAGTTCTGTCATGAAACACAGGATTGACAAAAAGCTTCACGCAACTTTGATTATCACAATGGATGACAGTCGGCTCCAATGATTGTCCAAACAATCCTGCAAGGAGCTTCGAAGCCACACTACTTCTAGAGCTGCCACAAGCTGCAATATACTTTCACGGCCTCTGCGGTGCTTTCGGTGCCATTGACGGTACTTCTTGCTACACCGGAATGTCATCATGAGACCCCAAAGCGAAGCAACATCCAAAGTGCTCTTCGATCGGTAACACACCTGCGCCAATCAGTTAGGGCTTCATTCTCCACCATACCAAGCTTGCCTCAAAAGTACACAAACTTTATTCTAGAGAGAGGCTTGGTGAGAATGTATGTTGCCTGCTCATCAGTGTTGATATACTTCAACTGGATAAAACTCCTTATTACCATATCTACGATATGGTAGTATTTGATCTCCAACATGTTTAGTTACGTCATGAAACACAAGATTAACGAGAAAGCTTCACACAACTTTGATTGCTTATCTGTGGATGATAATTAAAACCAATGATTGTCCAAACAATCTTGCAAAGAGAGCTTCGAAGCCACCGCTTCCCGAGCTGCCACACAAGCTGCAATATACTCGGCCTCTGCAGTGCTCAGTGCCATTGACGACTGCTTCTTGCTACACCAGGATATCATCGCAGACCCCAAACTGAAGCAACATCCAGAGGTGCTCTTCTGATCAGTAACACATCCTGCCCAATCAGAATTAGAATATCCATACAGCTTCAAGTCCGCACAAGAAAAATATCTCAAGCCATACCCAACTGTGCCACACAAGTATCTCAGGATATGCTTCGCTACAACTAGATGTATTTGCCTTGGTTCACACATGAATTGACTAAGTGCACTCATTGCATAGCAAATATCTAGTCTAGTGTTGACTAGATACATCAACGATCCAATCAATTGCCTGTACATTGTGGGATCCACCAGATCTGAACTAGCTGCAACCTCTTTTAACTTCTACAAATTGGTCTCCATCGGTGTAGACATGGATTTGCATTCCATCATACCAAATCTCTTCAAGATGTCAATAGTATACTTCCCTTGACTCAAAATGATCTCATCCGGCTTCTGCCATACTTCTAAACCAAGGAAGTAGTGCATGAGACCAAGATCCTTCATTTCAAATTCAGAAGCTAACTCCTTCTTGCATTTGATAATGAGGTGATCTTCTCGAGTAAGAATTAAATCATCAACATAGAGAACCAAGATTAATGCTTCGCCATCAATTACCTTGAAGTATGGGTTTGAATCAACATCATTCTTGGAGAAGCCCAAGCTCATCAGGTATCGATCAATTCTTTCGTACCGAGCACGAGGAGCCTGCTTAAGGCCGTACAACACATTCTTCAACCTGCAAACGTGAGACTCTTTCCCATGAACCTCAAAGCCATCAGGTTGCTCAATATATACCTCTTCCTCAATTACACCATTTAGAAATGCTGTCTTCACGTCCATCTGGTGTATCTTCCATCCTTTAGATGCATAGCAATGATGGTCTTGACAGATGTATAACGAGAAATTGGAGCAAAGGTTTCCTCATAGTCTACTCCCTCTTTTTGAGAGAATCCTCTAGCCACAAATCTAGCCTTGTACTTTTCAATGCTCCCATCAGCCACATGCTTGATCTTGAAGAGCCACTTAGAAGAAACAACATATTTTCCTTCAGGTCTAGGTACGATGTCCCAAACATCATTCTTGAGGATGGATTGATACTCTTCAGCCATAACATCTCTCCATACTTGCTGGCTAGTAGCTTCCTCAACATTGGAAGGCTTTGACTCAATGATTTGACTCATCAAAGCAACATAGCTTGAAAACTTATGAGGTCTCTTGCTTTCTCTAAATGTTCCTCTTGGGGCTGCAAACCTTTCTGCCTCTTGCATTATTTGCCTGGCCCAAAGAGGTCTCTTACGACCAATCACAATGTCTGTAGGCCCATCAGTAGGTTCCAAAGGCTCAGCTGGATCATCATCTTCTTTAGGATCAGTAGCCTTCCTTTGAATCTTAGGAGTATGGTCAACTTCCATATCCTGAGGAGACTCTTGGTCTTCATTGTCTATCTCCATGCGGATGCCCTTAGACCTCTTGATTGCAACATCTTATTCAAATGTAACATCCCTGCTAATCTCAATCAATTTCTGTCCTGGAATGTACACTCTGTAGGCTTTTGAAGATTCACTGTAGCCCACAAATATTCCCTTCTTGCCAGATGGTTCCAACTTTGTCCTTTTATCTTTAGGTACATGAACATACACTAGACAACCAAAGATCCTCAAATGGCTTACTTCCGGCTTCACCCCTGTGAAAGCTTCTTCGGGAGTTATGTTCTCCAAAATGCGGTGAGGGCTTCTATTTTGAACATAAACAGTTGTCCTAGATGCTTCAACCCAAAGGAAGGTTTGCAGATCTTGGTCATGAATCATGGCTTTGGCTGCTTCTACAATAGATCTGTTCTTCCTTTCTGCAACACTGTTCTTCCTTTCTGCAACACTGTTCTATTGAGGATTGTAAGGGACACATAACTCCCTCTTAATTCTTGCTTCAATGCAAAAGTTATGGAAGCTTCCAGAGATGTACTCTCCTCCATTGTTGGATCTCAAAACTTTGAACCTCTTCCCAAATAAGTTCTCTACCTGAGCTTTAAATTCTTTGAATCTCTCAAGTACTTCAGATTCTTTAGATTTCAAGAAATAAATCCAAGTCTTTCTAGAGTAGTCATTAATAAAAATAATGTAATACAAGAAACCACTCAAAGAAGCAACAGACATTGGACCACATAAATCAGAATGAATAAGATTTAGAATACATTTAGATCTACTTTCACTACTATGAAATGGACCATTAATATTCTTACCCAATGCGCAACCTCTGCAAGTGCCTTCATGCTCTTGGTTGAGTTTAGGAAGGCCCGTGACCATCTTCTCCATGGTTGCTAGTGCTCAAAAGTGAAGGTGGGCAAGTCTTCTATGCCAAAGTTCACATGAACTTGACGAATCATGCAACAAGGCCTGAAGTGGACAAGTGCAAAGTCTGTAGAGACTCTCATGTCGAACTCCAATCACCCGAGCAGTCTTGATACTTGAGTTCTTTGGCCATGCAAGAACTTTACCTTTGAAGAATGCAACTTGGTACCCCTTGTCTTCCAAGGCTGAAATAGAGACAAGGTTCCGCTTGATGCCCAGAACAAATAGCACATCACTCAACTGCAACAAGATGCCTGAATCCAATTGAAGAGAGGAGGTCCCAACACCCTTCACAGAATAGCTAGCATCATTACCAATAATGATTTGAACACTAGAATCTCTCTCCACCAAATCAGATAGATGCTCTCTAAATCCGGTGATGTGGCGAGAGGCACCACTATCAATCAACCAAGTATTGTTGTTGGTAGGCACATTGCTTGATAAAGCATAATAGAATAGAAAACCACTTGAATCCTTATGTGGAGAGATCTCACATACTGCTTAGGTCGGGTTGGACAATCCTTCGCATGGTGACCAAACTTGTCACATCTAAAACATTGAATGCGGGAGAGGTCCTTCTTCTTTGATGTAGGAGCATCATCTGATCCTTTATCTCTATTCCTCTTGAAGTATCCTTTCTTCTGTTGTGACTTTTCCACATGGCCCATTCAGATGGGGACCCTAATTTTGCTCCATTCGGTCATTTTTGGCTTTGGTTTTTGGTCTCTCTCTCATGCTGTCTGCTTTTAAATTAGTGCGCTCCCACTTTGGGGCGTTCAGATGCGCAAGCTTCAATGTGAATTTGGCTAAGTCAGAAAATTAGGGTTTGAGTCTTTCCAGCCAATTTGAAGTCAAACGAGGTGAATAACTTGAAATTTGAGTTTGACATTGGTGTCAGTATGTTTCCAGCAGGTTTCCAGCAAAATTTCATCAGATTCCGAGGTACTTACTATTTTTAGTAAGTGTGAAATTCAGGGCAATTTGTCAGCATTTTTTTGAGTTTTCGACAATTACACAGCATTCAGAACATATCAAGCTACTCACAGGTCAAATTTGAACGAAAACAGACAACTTACTATTTTTAGCCATTCAGGAAACTAGGAGTAAATTCGGAGATGCGGATCTTGAGTTTTTCTTTGCATGTGCATATTCCTTCACAGGTTTTGAGACAGCGACAATATAACATGCAAGTCGAGATGACCACTTCGAGTTGACCAGGGCTATTTTAGAGGTTTTGCATGTGAGGTTTCTTTTGCATGTCGGGTAATTCACGATGGGTTCTTCGAGGAAACTGGCGATGGTGTGACATGCAAGCGAGAGATTCTCACTTTCGATAAGGAACTTGCTATTTTTAGCGGGTGTGTCGGCGGCGCCACCGGCTGATTGATTCAAGGCGATCCGCGGTGTCAGCGAAGGGAAGCGAAGATCTTTTGATGCGCATGCAGAGGGAATTAGGGTTTCCAGCTTCGGAGCCTAAAAATAGGCATCAAAGGTCAAAATCTTTGAAATCCGGTGTAAACCACCGCGATCAGCGCTCTTCAGGCTATCTGCTGGTGAAATTTCGAGTCAAACGGAGCACTTACTATTTATAGTAAGCCAAATTGGAAACCTGCTAAAAATAGTAAATCAGCTGCATGCGTCAGTGTAGGCAGTAAGGTCACGTGGTGAGGAGTGCCTCATTCAAATTTCAACTCGATCGGAGCTTGGGAGCTATCAGAAACATGAGCTTACTATTTATAGTAAGCCACCTTCAGAAACATGCTAAAAATAGCAGGTCAACTAAAACTGGCAGTGTCGACAGGACAATAGAGCTATGAGGATACTACGTTCAAAATTTCAAGTTGATCCAATCTTCAGAAGTGCAAAAATGAGAAGGTTTACTATAAATAGCAGGGTATGAGAAGCTGGCGAAAAACGAAGAAATTTGTCTAAGTCTGAAGTTTCATCCAGTTGCTATGGCAAAATGCGCCTAGCTAGTAAGGAGGCATAAAAAATTTTAAGTATGAGTTCATCCTTCACACAGGGCAAAATGCGCCCAGGAGAACTCAGGAAGGTTGAAAAAATTTCTAAGTCTGGATATCCTCCTCACCTAGCAAAATGCGCCCAGCTCAAAGAGACATCAAGAAAAAATTTCTAAGGCACAAGCTCGTCCTGCTCTCATGTCAAAATGCGCCCACATGCAAGGTGGTGGCATACAAAAATTTCTAAGTATAAAAAAATATCCTCCTCCACTAGTAAAATGCGCCCAAGTTCAACAGGGAGGAGTTGGCAAGCAAAGTCAAAAGGGTCAACATTTTTTTCATCCAGCAGGGGGTACAAAATGCGCCCAAAGGAGAGAGAGGTCAAAGTAGTCAAGCAAATTCGTCCTCCTCCTTAGGCAAAATGCGCCCAAATCATGCCATGTGAAGACAAAAATGAAGAAGCTGAAAAGTCACATGAAGGCGTTTTTATCCTCCATCAAGTAGCAAATGCGCCTAAGTTAGAAGCTGGTCAAACAAGTCAAATGTTTCCATCCTCCACTATAGGCAAAATGCGCCCAAAAGAGGGCATGTGAAGACAAAACGTGGGAGATGAAGGGTCACTCCAGGGCGTTTGAAATGTTTTGTCCTCCTCCACATCAAAAATGCGCTCAAGGTAGGAAAGAGTCAACAAAGTCAAACATTATTATCCTTCATCCACATAGAAATGCGCCCAAGCTAGCTCAAGTGAGGACAAAAATGGAAGTTGAAAAGTCACATAAGGCGTTGGAGAAAGTTTCATCCTCTTGACATGCTCAAATGAGCCCACATTGAAGTGTAAAAGGTAAATAAGAGTGGTAAGTAAGGTAACAAGTAAGTGAAGATACTCCTAGGCGTGGTAAATGGTGGTGTGCTAGGCGTTTTTTTTTATCAAGTGTTATGCGCCTAAAGTGGAGGGTGTTAGGAATATTTTCTAGGGCGTGGTGAAGGGATATGTGCTAAGGCGTGATTTTTTTTAATCACCTCTTCAAGTGCTAGGCGCCTCAGTTGAGAATGAAATATTTTCTAAATGTTGGAGAATTTGCCTAGGCATTGGGACTTCGAATAAATTACCTTGCAAGTGTGGAGTGGGAAATAAAATGTGCCAGGCGTGAATAAAAAAATTTTCTCAACGGAGTTGATGATTTTCCCACTGGCAAACTAGTAAAATTTTCCAGGGCAAAATTTTCAAAGTTTTTCAAGATGATTTAAAAATTTTCTAAGGCATAAAATATTTTCTTCCTCTAGAAAATGCGCCTAGACTTTGAAGAGATAAGATTTTCTTGAAGCACGAGCAGAGTTGCCAGAGATGAAGTTAGTGAATGCCAGCTCCACAAGATTGATAAAAATTTTCCAAGTCAGAGCAAAATTCTCAGAGAAGATCGAAGAACGAATTTAAATTTCACAGGGAAATATTTTCTAAGGTTCAAAATCCAAGAAAATTAAATGAACCCGTTCGTTGGGTACCCATGGGTTCGATGCGTTCTGGAGAAAATTTTCTTCTGGGTATTGAAGATTGTCGATGAGGAGTTGATTTTAAAGCCTTTCATGCTTCGCTGTGGCCTTCAGGATGGATATTTTTAAGTGGGCACCAGGTTGATGAATTTCCTAAGGGAAATTTGAAAATTTTCTAAGGCAAAGTGAAGAAAACGTATTTTCGAGGTGAAATCCTCCAGACGATGAATTTGAAAGAAACTGCCTAGGTGAATTTGCTTAAATCCTTCGTGAGGATAGTTTTCTTGAGCCAGAGATGAATAAAATCAAGGTCGTCGAGGCTCCAGCAGGTGAAGTGAGTTTCTTGAAGATGCAGTTAAAGATGATACGCCCTTGAAGAGGATGGATTGAAAAATTTGGCTAAGGCATTTGAACGCGAAGGCGATGAATGCTTGGAAATTTGAGCATAATAATCAGGTAGGTAAGTTAAGATTATATTATGAAGTATTCTAATACTCTTCTCCTCGCTTGTTTTGCAGGAGAAATGTTGAAGCCAGAGCACGATGACTTGAAGTGGTGAAGCACGATGATATTACAACCTTCGGAAGAAGATAAAGTTAAGAATTACAATCTCGAAGGAGGAAAATTTGCAAGAAAATGGCTAAGTGTTAAGACTTAGTATAACTCAAGGTGACGAAGATGAAGACCCTCAAGTGGAAGAAATCAAAGAACAACGCCAAGAAAGAAGATCGAGAGCGGTGTGAACACGTCTACAAATGGAATCTTCTAGAAGGATGATGGTGGACATTATAGCGCATTTATTACCCCACTCTCCTTTGTGGCAGTTTTTAGGGCAAATATTGTTTAGGGCTGAGGTGGCACGATTCTGGCCACTCTATTGATTGTAACCCTAGCCGTCTTTTGGGACTTGGCTAGCTATATAAAGGGGGAGTCCCCCTCATTTGTAACTCATTAGATAGTAGACAGTAGACATTGAGAGAGTATTAGCATTAGAATTAGATAG
>VDFB02326439.1:0-21040 GCA_007258455.2 Sequoia sempervirens
ATCCCCTTCCTGAAACTAACCCCTTATCTAACTCCAAAAATCTTTGTGCAAGGAAATAGAACCAAGAATATCATTTTTCAGAATTTGACCTATGAAGAAGAGAGGCATTCATCTCCCTATAGGGATTCCAAGCCAATCTCAGAAGGAAAAAGCTCGTCCTCCTCCAAATGATGATGATTTTAAACCCTGCACCCATGAGAGGCATGACCAACCATGAAGTAATGATTGCAAAAACAAAATAGTCCTCATATTTGATTTGTTGCACCTAACCTCCCAACATAGAGCATAAAGTGATTGAAGAAGGAAGCACCTTGTGGATGACAACTATTGTTTGCATTTTGTCACATTGACAACAACAATGAACTAGGCAAAAGAGTTAGTAATTTTTGACGAAATATTTTTATCCCAATATTCAATCGGTAAACTACAAAGTTTCATGCAAACTACTACAGTCTTAATGAATTCTTTCTTTGGATCAAAGCTCATATGCTACCTCTTAAGGAGTAGGCTGTAATTACCCAAAAACCACAACCTCCCTAAGAGACTATGAATATAATTTTCATGGAGGGAAATACAATAAAAAAGAAACCATTGCAAGCATTGAGATCTTGATGGAGCCTTAAAGAGTCCATTTTCTCATAGCACATTTGAAGAAAGAATTGATGTAGGATTTAGACCCTAAAAATTTCCCAAGGCATTTTTTCAAAAAGGATGAAGAATTTTCCACAAGGAAATTAGGGATCCCTTGAGCACCCAATCAGTACCCTTTGCAACTAGAATCAAAGGGTTAGGAAAATGTAATGGGGCTAGACCAACGCAATGATCAAATGCGCTTTTCTTGTCCAACAATGGTGCAACCTCATGTGGCATTAGCAAACCTTACTTGTGACTCCCATTGTAGACAAGCCCTTTCTTGTTCCTAGAATATGCCTCCAGTTTCAAGTGTTCGACACTTGACTTGACTTCACACACACCTCGTGGAATGATAGTGCATGTGGATTCCTCTTGCATATCTCCTTCACTTTGGTGCCAATGGTACTCCCCCTTGCACCCAGTGCAACCTTGGCCAATCCATTGGACTACTGTTGCACCTTGCACAACACTTCTTGGTCCTACTAAGTTCTTGCCCATGTTTCCCCCATAAGATGTGATCTTAATGAAACTCCAAGTCCTCACCTACAATTGGTATTCCACCATTGATCCATCCCCTCCATGGCAAACTCCCTGAGTACCCAAACCAAGCTTCTTGACCTAGTAACAAATTAAACTCCTTGTATCCACTTTTATTCCTTTGCTTTCTTTTACACACACCCAATGCATGCCTAAAATTCCTAGTGTTGGCATCCCAACTTGGGCTCCTTAGTTGCTTGAACCCCTTTAGCCACATTTCTCTATGGGATGACTATAATCCTTGAGCTAGTTCGTTGTCTGTCTCTACAAGCTCTCCTTAGGCTAGCTCCAAGTCAATGTCCACATGACCTCTTTGGTGAACCTAATTCATCATGCATCCCATGTATTTTGAACAACTCCATGCACACATCCAAGCTCAATTTAATTTCCACAAAACTACAAAGAAAAATTCCAATCTGCGGAGAAACATAGATTCACCAAAACATGTATATTGTACTAGAAAACACCTATAACTGATAGATTGAAATTTTCACTCATAACTTCAAAACCAAATAACAAAAAAAAAAGATGAAACTTTGGAATTAGGTTCCTTTATCAACCAACAAAATAATATTAGAATCACAACACAAGGTCTTGAACAACAAATTAATGGGGACTCAAATACTAGATCCCCTATACACAAAATGACCTGAATTGACACTTAGTCAATTTCCACAATAACTGTCTTCATCAGATGAAACCTTCTTGCAAAATTGTCTTACATAATCATCCTCAAGCATGGTCAAGAACGCCAAACTGATCTAGACCATATTCTTCATACCAGGATACAATGTTGACATCAATGACAACACTACAATGCATAGTTGTATGACTTGTGCTCATCCCACATGCTAATGTTGCCAACAAATGCATCAATGACAAAATCCTTATTCTTCCATTATATATATAAATTTTACAAATCATTTAATTAAAAAATCATGTACATGGATGGCTATACAATTTTTAAAATGGCCTTATCTTTGAATACTTTTGGATGTGGTTTGAGTGAAGTCACATTCTTAAAATCTTCCATAATTTTTCTATTGTTTTAAATAAGTTGTCTTATCCACTAGAAAATTAATATTTATGTTTAAGTAGTATCTTATACTCTAAAAGGTAACTATTTTTTATTACTCACTCAATCTACAAACTTGATATTTAAAGTTAATAATTTAAATGAATTAGATGGTGACCTCTTAAATTATATTAGCTTATCTATATTGAAAAGAATAAGCTAGATATCTAATTGTTTAGAGGCTACATAAATGTGGAAAAGAAAAAAATTCAAGGTTATGGATAATGTTAAACTCTTTTGTTTCCCACCCTTTTGAGAGAGGTTTGTTTGGAAAACTCAAGGGTGGCAAGTTTCTCTACTTAGATATAGTTATTTCCCCTTTTTATACTATTTTAAGTATTGAAGAAATAGAACTGGAAGGTGGTGTCATTACTAGGTGGGAGCCTATTGTTGATGACAAGAATCTTCTATCTAGTTGGGATGATCAACCTAACAAGGATTGTTATCCTCCTACTGCTAGAATTGCTTTAGCTAGATAGTGGATTCATTACTTCTATTGTCTTATTGACTTGTATAGACTTTTCAAGTTGTTATATCATTCTATCATTTTTTAAATAGTTTATTTTACATTTTATTAATATAAAAATGCATCAATTATCTAATAGAAATTGAATTACATGCAAAAACTAAAAAAATCCCTCACTAATGAACATAATGGGAAAATGGTAAATGATATTTAGAATTCATATCCAAGTTCTATTGGCAACAATTTGATTTTGTAAATTACTAATAGAACAATATTACAATGATCTTCCAAATAATTAATATGGCACACATTTGACCTAATAGTGAAATCTTTCATCTATAGCCAAGGAGAGTTTAAAGAAAACTTAGTAGCTAATCAGACATATCATGTGATCATCAAATGGTCAAAAACATAAGCAAACATGAACATGACAAATGAATAACTTACCCATGCATATAAGAGGATGCTCTCTGGGCCCTTTTTTAAAACATTACAATCTGCTAGCCTTGCTCAATAACAAAATAACTTTAATTATAATAATCACCTACAATTACAACATTACCCATGCATATAAGACGATGATCTCCAATCCCTTTTTCAAAACATTACAATCTGCTAACCTTTCTCAATAACAAAATAACTGTAATTATAATAAGTTTAATTCAGAGTACCTTTTTTTCCTTTCCTATATTTTGTTGTAAACTTTGTGATTTTGGGCCCTATAAAACCCATTTTTTCCTTTATAAAAAATAATCACCTACAAATACTCAGTACCAAAATAATCTTATTTATAATAATAAAATATAAAAAATAAATATTTTGTTTGTAAAGAAACTTAAAAAAATAATTCTTCTACATTTATATATACTCACTATAAAAATAAATTATATGATTATGACCAAATTGTTATTATTGCATTCTTTATAAAAAAAAACATATTTTCCCAGTAAAAATAAAATAATTATTAGTTACTTTTAAACTTGGATGTGATTAGATATTTAATCTTGAACCATATGATAGTGAAATAGAGCCATAGGCAAGGAAACAATATAGACCAATCCAAAATTTTACAAAAACATTTTAAATTTATTATTTACAATAAGCAGGAATTTCGGACTTCAAACATGATGTTGTCTTACATACCGTTTGTAAAATCTTTGAATAGCATGGAATATTTTCACAATATCAAACAAGCATACAAAACCATTTTAAAATTGGATCTACACAATTCCATCCACACTTCAGCTTGCGGCTGTATGCCCGTAAGTTTTAGTCTGCAGAGCTCCAGGAGGAAAATTTCAGATTTATGAAAGAAGCTTTTTCAATGTCTTTGATCAAGTCCTACAATTACATGATCTGGAGTTCTATCTAAACATTTTCCACACACCCACTATTAACCTTCGCCTTGCCTTTCCTGTAATAATCAGTGTACTTAGCTTTTACCCGAGCGCAACAGGTCAAACACCCCAGACGTTCCAGTTTCATCCACAGATACTCCACTAGTCGGTCAGCAACAATAGGAATTATACCATGCAGGTGATTGAATCTCGCCATCTTCACTATAAACTTTATATTCACGTAGAGAAGAACCACAAAACCACAAACACAGATGATTGTGCAGAAGCCAAGCACGAAGAAAGCCAGAGTATTAATCTTGTGCATAAGCATGGTATACACTGTAGCAACGAAAGCCAATGCCGTGAGGCCGAAGCTGGAGCAAACCAAGATGTCGGTTACACAGAGGAACATTACCTTACTTCCTGTGGTAAGAGGCGTACTTATCTGCCACATGAGCAATGCAAAGAGCGACAGAAAGAAGGCCAGGCAATCGAAAACGAGAAACGCCTTAAAGGAAACCAATCCAATCAGAAGCGGCGAGCCTAACTTTTTCAGTGTCTCTCCATTCCCTACCTCCGTCTGGAAACCACCCGGAATTGTAAAGACAGCTGTAAATGACATTGTCGCTAACAACACTGCCACCACTACTTCTTTGTTGCTCCTGTCCTTATATGAGTCGTTCACCCATTTAATGGCACTCTCATATTTTTGCTGGCTCACGTTTGGGAAGCTATGCAGGAAATGCCTTCCCTTGTGGGGATAGTTTGCCAGCATGCTATCATATTGTGGCATTCGTGGTACTCTGTGTTTTCTCTTGCAATGTCGAGGGCTGTTAAGCTTTCTTGGTTAATGGCATCTTTGTTTATCCCGCGTATACGCAGCAGCGACTCAACCATCTACAAAATGCATAATCAAATTTAGAAGGCAGTCATGTTTAAGGATTTCTCCACCGGAAGATAATCCATTGTCCATTTCAGCTCCTATTTCTGGACATTATCTAGTGGTTAGAATAAAGGGAGACAAAAGTTGCCTGGTTACCCAGGCGGACACCTAGAATTTATTTTTCATATCGATTGTCCACTTTATTTGAACAACATTGTAGTTAATAAAAGATTTATATTTCATTTAATTTGATGTTTTGTTTTCCTCTAACAGAATCTAAGAACTTTTTGGTAAGAGAAGGTTAAAGATCAATTATTTGTAGAATGAAATATTAATTGTTTGTCAAATATAACTATATTCTCCATTTTCTCCAAGCTCTCAACACCGTCTAGCAATTGGACATTCTAATATTTCATGTTACTTAGTATTTAGTGATAACTATTAATCTCTTTTCTAATAAATTGTAATTCGACATTTAAATGAGTAAGACAGGTATTCTTGCAGTGCACTTTCATTAGTATGACATAGCCTCAAAGACTCAAATCTCATACTAAAATGGAATTGCATAAACTTAATATTTATTTAGTTACTAGAAGCTTTTAAATATATAAAATATTTATATTCATTCATCAAGTAGAATTTCAAAACTCAACATCTTTTTCCCAAACTGTTTCACTTCTTTCAATTTCAGGTTTTTCGATAATAAGCAAATATTTATATATTGATTGGAATAAATTATCTGTCAAGTCCACACGCTTAAAACGACATCCATGAGGATTATTAAGCTTCTTCAACAAGAGAGGAAAGGGTACTCGAATAGTGGATATTTTGCATACAAGTGATTTATGAACAAGGTGTTGAAGCAACTGCACCCCTCCATTGGCATGTCTAGTACTGCCGTGGTTTCCTAAGAAAACTTTTTGATTGACATCTTTGAGAGGACTGTTTATGAGATTTCTGTTTTGTTTGGGTATACTGTTTAAAACTTTTTCGGGTTTCAACTACTGCAGATGATCACTTGGGTGTTTCAGACTACTTATAGAGATCTCTTTCCGAGCATGTTTTATTGTTGATCCTCTGTTTATTTCATAGAACTTTCTACGGGGATCACGGGATTATTGGAAAGTTTTATATTTATTAATAGATCAAATATTTAATATAAACTGAAGATCTATTAAAAAATATAAATTTATGTTTTCTATTTTATTTTATTTTGATTAAATGAATATAAATTTATAAAATAAAAAGACGAAACTATTATCAATCTTCTGTTAAAAGATACAAAACATAAAAAGAAGAAACTATTATCAACATCATTGTACAATTTATCTATTTGTGTTTTTAGCTAAAGGAAGATGCAAAACACAGGCAACATTTGGAGGCAATCAAACTTTAACTTTTACAATTCCATGATGATGATATTCATTGCTCTAGACAAATCTTGACCAATTATCCCTATAATGATAAGCTACAATGTGTATTCACATTCAGAATATAACTGTTGTCTTTAATGTTTTTCATGTTTGTGGTTGTAGATACGTTAGGAGAGTAGTCTACTTTCTTTGTATGACTGTTACTGTACATAATTTTCTACTGTATATTAGACAAATCTGTCTTAATGTGTTAGACATTTATATAATCTTTTGTTGCTGTACTGTTATTTGGATTTTCTTCTTTTACTTTGCAGTTCTTTTTGAACTGCATTACTCTTTTTATAATTCAGCTTGATTTAATAAACAAGAAAAGAAAAAGAATGCATACCAAATAAACAAGTGGCAGGTGGCATTAATTCAGCTTCATTTAATAAAAAAAAAAGAATTCATACCAAATTAGCAAGTGACAGGTGGTATTATAAGTGGTCTCAACTAAATATTCTTATTTTAGAGGAGGATTATTATCAGAAATCAACACGCAAAGAAAAACATGAACTCCAACGACTGACCTGTATTTCCTTTGATTATTGCAACATATAAACAGGTTCTTCCGTTCTCTGTCCTTTGGCGTAGACTTGCTGGATGTGCGTTAAATAGCGCCTTCACTGTGTCCAAATCGCCGCTCTCGTAAGCTTTGAACAGAGCCGTTTCACCAAGCTTATTGCGGAAATTCACGTTAATTACTTCTTGTTGGAGTAGAACCTTCACAACATTGGAGAAACCTCCCTGAGCAGCCAAATGCAGTGCGGTATTTCCTTGGGCATTGGTAGCCATCACAAGTAAAGGATTCAGTCGCAAGAGCTCATTAATGCAGGCTATATTACCTTCACTAGCAGCTAAATGCAGAAGAGTATTTCCCCTTCCGGTTGTGGTACCATTGACAGCTGATTGATGATGGGAACTGTCAAATCTTGTTCGAGGACTTATTGCAGCATTGTACGCGCTGCGATCGATCCTGCCATTGGGCTGTTGAGTTGTCATGGCAAATTTAAATTTCAGCTGTTGCTGCCTTCAATGCCAGCCAATCCCAAAGATGTCAATCAGAACACGGTACAGGGGAAAAAAATCATTCTAATGCCGGTTAATTTATGTTTCAACAGAGATATCTAAAAAGGAGGAAAAAGTTAAATGCCTAATGCTTTACGTAAATATAAAAAAAACCATAAAGATTAATATTAATATATTAATTTAATTTTAAAATTTATTATGTAAGATATTCATTTCTTCTTATGAAGGTAAAGAATCATAATTTTTAAAATATTGGAATAAAGTAGAATAAAGTAGAAAATAAGAAAAAGTGACTACGTTGTAATAAAGAGAAATGTTATATCTTTTTGTATTGGATTAAGATGCTCAAAAATACAACAAATCAGCACTAAGGCTGTTAAAGAATAGCAGCACAGAAAAGTTATATCTGATATCTTACATTAATACTAAAAAAATTTATACTTCAAAAAATAATTATAAAAGGAAAAAAAATATGTTTGATACTTTATGTTTAAGACAAATATTTTCATTCTTTAAAAAATTCAATAAATCAAATATTTGAGATTTTTTAATTAAAATAAGATATCAAACATAATTTTTTACTTTATACAATATGATTATTATTTCTGCTTTATTTCAATATATTTAAGATATTAGATTAATACAAAAAGTCCTAATGATTTTTCCCACTTTATACCTTGCATTAATGAGAAAAAAGTAATACAAACAATACATTTGTTGATGGAGAAGTTGTTCTATTTTGGAAGTATTTCAACGCTTTTACGATGCTTTTCTTTTCTTATAAGACACTTGGAATCTTTTGTGATGTTTCACTTGTGTACATTCAGTTTTTTTGTTTTTTTTTAATGAAGTTGGAACCAACGATAAGATTTCATGCACCTTACGTTAGGCTGGGTGTTGGTTGGAACCATGAGTTTGAATTCCACTTAAAATAATGAGGGAATGAAGTGTGCTGACTAAAATGACGAGCTTGTTAATTAAGGTGACAAAATGTTCGATGATGAAACTTTTCTTCTCCAAGAGTTTGTTCCATAAGATGTTTATTTATTTATTTTTAATTGGAAACTTTTTTAATATATTATATTAACCATTAAATATTAAGAAGTCTAATATAGGAGGTTTATAATAAAATGGTGGTCTTATATATAAGACCATGGAATTATAGTGTAGGGTTAGTTTTTAATTAGTGATTAAATTGTGTATTTTTGCCAAATCAAAACATTAAAATATTGTTCTTATAAAATTTGATACAAAGTTTCAAATATTTTAATGATTGAAATTGAACATCTTTAAAGATAATAAATAATAAACAATATTTCTTCATTTTTATTGTACAAATTATTCTTCTAAAAAAACCAATGCAGAAAACCTACAATAACAATAAATGAAATGACATATGGTCTCATATTTAGGCAAAATTTTCTTCTATTATGAAACTTCAACTATGTAATTTTGATTTTTTATTTAATTTGTCTCTTGTCTCACTACATATAGATACATTGCCAAAGCTAATAAATATTATCAAAATTTAAAATTATAATTAATGTTTAATTAAATTTATAGAGAAATTTAAATTTTAAATATTTAATATCATTTAATATAAATGTTTTAAAGATTTTGTTTTGCATAACTAACATGTATAAAAAATTAATTTCAAACTCAAAACATGATAATTTCAAAACATTTTTTTATGATTTTTATTTATTAAACTAAATATATTTATTTTCTATATACTTTCTTAAAAAACCTATCCAAATTATCTAAATTTACTATTTTCAAACTATCACTTATTAATTAATTTATATATTATTCAATTGATCATAACTCTCAAATTTCGAGAAGGTGGAAGAAGCATAATAAGGTGTCAAACATGTTGCTCAATAGGAGATGATCGATCTTGCACGTGGATACTTTCTAAAAATAGATAACACCAAACTTCAAAATAAAAGAAGCATCTTTGATTAAAATTATTTTCATACGTATTATGTTTAACATCAAAAATATGTATTTAATATTATATTTTAAACGCATTTCCAAAAAATCAATTGTCAACACAATTTCTAAAATTTCAATGATACTCTAAAAGATACAATTATTAAATATATCAATTTTTATCTTGCTTAGTAAGAGTTTTATTTCTATATATATTTTTTGATGGAGAAATTCTCAAGATTATATGTTCAACTATATTAAAATAATATTAAGACGTTTTAACTTGTGTACTTTAATTGCTTTCGAAAAAGGAAGATAAACCTTAAGAAGACTTATATGCATTGCTTGACTTACACCTATGAAGAAAAAGGAAGTGTAGTGATGATCATAACCAATCGTCAGATTTAAATTATATTGCATTTATATAATATTATATTATATTTAAATTATATTAAATAATTATAATGTTATAAAAATTATAATAATTATATAATATTAATTTAATTAAAAGTTAGCTTCAAAATTATATTATATAGTATATAATACTGTAGTATTTCTATATTATAATTTACTATTTTAAAATTATTTAAAACTATTAATTTATTATTAATAATAATTATATAGATTTTGTATTGTTATATATTATTTTATTACTAATATACTTAATTTTGATATAATTTAATAGTTATATAATATTATTGTGTATTTATATTGTGTATTGTATAGACATAGAGTAACATTTTAAGTCCGTAACTTTGAATATATTCTAAAAGTTTTATTTCAATATAAAAGATTTGACATTAGTTATAGCTACTCCTGTTGATATGGAACTCTCACCTTTTCTTAGATGATCTTTTGCCTACTTTCGTAAAACATAAAATCATCAAGTATAGAACATCAACATGTTTGAAAACAAGTTTGTGAAAATAATTAACAAAGTCAAGTATGCAAGAGATTGTTATTTTCTAACAAAGCTTCCCTATGTTAATAAGTCAATAGTCATTAACAACTATAGAATGAACCACTAAATTGTATTGCCTTGATCTATGTAATAATGGGATTTAGTGAAATCCCATTAGCAATTAGAAATATCTGAATCAAAGCTAACCTTGTTGCATAAAAAACAACAGAATCCAGTTGTAACATGATCCCAAATGCATAATTATGCCTCTCCATATGCAACAATATGAACTCCTATAGAGATTCCAACCATAGTGGTCATTGTTTTAGGACTCGATGATTCCATCTTTAAGAAAAATTCAATTAAATATACTAGAACAGGCATGAAGGCCTTAAGCATCCATATAAAGGACAAATAGAAGTATATATATGCAAATTTTCATAGGCATAGGCTAAAAAAATAGAGTGCACTAGTGGGTATCATTATAGAAACATAGATTTTCTTTGTTATTCCCATGGTACAATATGCAATTAACAAGTGTGGCTTGCAAAATCCTCTATCTATATTTGTTACACATGCATGAAGTAATATTCTTTATGTGTGTTAATAGAATGACTTCAATTCATCTAAAAAATATCTTATAATTGTTATAATTATTTTTTCAATACAAGTCAAATTTGCACTTGTAGATTATTTCTATGTTCACAAATTTATCTTATAATTTATGGATCAAGACTTAAGATAATAAAATGCAAACACATTATTTCTTCAATCTAGAGAACAAAGAAATGTGAATGAAAAACATGTAATTTGAGAATACAATGAATATTTGCAATGCATGAACATTATGGGTAAGAAGATGAACACAAAGAAATTGGCATACACCCTAAAAACTAAACAAAAAATAGACGTGAAATTGGTGTATATACAAATAATAAGTGAAGCACTATAAATCTACAAATGAACCATCTCAAACACTCATTAGATGGGTTAGTTTACATATGCAAATCTATGAATACCTCTATGAAATAACAATGCCATGCTTCAAAGATGCAAAAAAATAACTAAGAAAATCAAAGAGACATATAGAAGCAAGACAAGTACCTATTCCATATTGGATTGGTGTCAAATGTGCCAATGACCCTTTCCCAATCTTTGCTAAAACTCTCAAGATGTAATGCAATATGATGTAGAGCAAAATTAGTTCTCAATTTAAGAGAGTAACTTTGCATGAAGATGCAGATGATTGATGAAGAATGAGGCCTTTCATTTATAGATTTTCAAGTTTGAAGAGAGCTCAAATAGAGCAATGTGGGATAATGATTTGGCCAATGAGATGAGGCCACTTGTCAACTTGTCATAGGTTGAGGAATGTGCAAGTTTTCGCCAATGTGCCCAAGAGAGGGAGATTTCAAATTTGAAATTGTGAAATAAATGTTGAGTGGGGGACATGAAATAGAGAAGTTATTGCTATGTTGGAAGGGACAAGTCAACTTGTCTTCATTTTCAAACTTTAGGGAATATTCCATTTTTATGCCAAGTTGGAAGAAAATGGTGAATTTATAAATGAGTTAAAATGATTTATTGGTGCAAGTGGGAAAAGCTAGAGGATGTGATGGGTGGTTAGGTTAGTTTAATCAGGATTAGATTAGCTTAGGTGATGATTAGTTGATTTTGACCCATTTGACTTGAATATTTGGATTTATTTAAATCAAGAGGGAGAAATATGAATTTTGAGACTTAATTAAATAAAGTCTTGGTTTATTTAATTAAATGGATGATGCAAGATAAAGGTTGATTAATTTAAGGAATATGAATCTAGGGAATGATTTATAAAAGATGAAATGTTAGTATTTGATTGATTTATTTAAATGAGGTAATGATGAAGTGGATTTATTTAATTTGAAGGATGAAATGTTAGATTTGATTAAATGAAGGTTATTTGATTATTGGATTGAAATGTATGCATATTTTGCGTGTCTACAATAAGGTACACATTTATTATATTCTCATATTTATGAAATATAAGATTTTGAATTGAAAAGACCATCTTTTGTATCAGGTGCCCTGTATTGGAGATGTTCATTAAACCAACAACTCACATACCCATCTCAATAATTACCTATTAAAGGAGGACTAGAATATCACTTTAACATGGGCATCATAAATTCATAAAGATTTAAAATCACATGTATGTTGGATACCCATCATCAATTGTTCTAATATGTACTATAGGCGATACCCAAATTGTAAGCACCATAGTAGTTTTTAAAAATCCTATTAAAACCACAAATTCTTCATATACTTCTTGTTTTTTTTTAGAAACAATAATACATACTATCATTTTCACATATTATCAACATGATAAACATTATAAGGGATACATAGGCTTCTTTAACTAAATTTAGCAAATATTACAAGGGCTTGCAAAATATATAGTATATGGATTCTTATGAATTCCAAATTAAGAAGGAAGCACTCCCATTTGGTTCAAAAACAAAGAAATAATAGATATTGTTGTTCAATAAATAGAAACTCTACTACTAATTGATCTACCCATGCAAATGAAACCATTTTCTATCTAATAAACAAAGGAAAAAAAGTAATCATACATAGATGATTAAATGGTTTTCATATTAGACAACAAAATTTCAATCATATAAACAACATAGAGAAGGGGAGTGCGAGAGTGCACATGGTCGGGAGCATTTTGAATTATGATGCTAGTGAGGAGAGCTCGAAGGAAGACGATGGTGATCCAGAGGATGGGGATCATGCCTGGACTCTGCTTTGAGCTGGCCCGTTTGCTACGATAGATTTCGTAGCGCCTATTTGGGATTCGTTGGTGGTGGTTGGGTTCTTCAGTTTAGGAGGGTGGCTCTCTGCTGCTTCCTGGACTAGGACTTCTTGTGGCTGTGTTTCACGAGTGCTTGCTGGATATTTTCTTTGGATTGTTGGCTCTCCTTCCTGCATGTGGTGCTTGGTGGGGTTTGGGTGCAAGTTTCCCTACCTATATCTTTGGCGAGTGTCATCTATACGGTGGGTTCGTTGTGGTGTCTTCTTTGAAGAAGTGTGGTTTAAGATCAAGCCAATCTTTGCTCCTACTCTGCGTAGTAGGAGGGCTTGGGGACTTTTCATGTCAGCTTAGTCTTCTTCCTGCTTCTTCTTGGTCGTCCCTCACTCTTGCCTATGGTTTGTTTGGTGCCTTTTTCTGGGGGCTCTCTTTTTCAGTTTGCTCTGGTTCATTCTTTTCCCCTCTTTGTGGTTTGGTGGTTTTTTTTGTTGGCAGTTTGTGAAGAGTTTTGGTCCCTCTCTGGCCCTGGCCGGCGTGTTAGGGTTGCTTGGTGTGCTCTCTTGCTGGGTCTTCTCTTTACTACTTTGTTGTGCGGGAATCCCTATTTCTCCCAGGGTTTGCTTGTTCCTAAGCATTCTGAGATTGAGTTTTAGCTTTTGTTGGTGGTCAAGCCTATGCATTCAAATTTTGAATTTTTTTCTTATCAATGCCTGAAATATGGTTGTCTTACTTTTTTTCTTCTTTCCCCACACCCTGAATTGTATTCTAATCTTTTGGGAGAGGTTCTTGGGTCCATGGCATTATTCTTTGTGCTTCCTTTCATGTATCTTTGGGTCACTCTAGCCTTTCCTATGGAGGTGGTCCTATCTTCTATTGAGGGGGAGATGGATGTGGCTGGTTGTGACCTCTCTCCTATAGAGGTGGAGTGGGATGCTTTTGAGTATGCCTAGAAGAACTGCTGGGGGGTTGATTATGCCCTATTTTGTGGCTGCAAGGGAGCTGAGGTTGGCCTACTATATGCTATTTTCTTTTCTTCATCTTCTATTGAGGTGGAGATCTTGAAAAGAGAGTTGATCTTTATGGAGTTCTATCTCAACGATAAGGGGTGCTGCAGTCACCACGATATGGTTGAGTTTGGGTTTCTCTCCTATAGAGGTGGAGAGAACAGATGGTCTTTGAAGACCACTTTTTTTTCCTTACGCACTTGTGGTTACCCTTCCTATAGAGGTAGAAAGTATGGTTTAAGGAGCTCTAAAACTTTTATTGTTGGAGCTTTGTTCCAGATCTGTAGTGGGTTGTTGGTCCTGTCAAAACAAATGAGTGTTAGACTCTTGTAGTTTCTTAGTTCTTGTTTAGGCTGCCTGTTGGCTTTTGGATAGGTGTTGGCTTGTTGTTTCCCTATGGTGCTACTGGTTGTTTTTGTTCCTATCTTTCAAGCAGCTTGTTCTTCTTGGTGTGGGTTTTGGGTCCCCTTAAAACTTGAAGGTTTCAGGTCCTTTCAAAACCTGTTGTAAATGGTTTTGGGTCCATTCAAAACTTCTTTTTCCCTTTATCAAAAACATTTCAATCATATATACTCATCATTATTAAAAAACAAAACAAAACCAACTAATCTCAAATTTTCTTCACTTCAAAGAGCAAAACTACCCTAGCAACATTTGGTAGAAACTTCGCAGCAACACGACCTTGTTTAAACAAGTGTTAGTATTGACAAGTATTTGTTTTTATAGTATTACAATAATATTTTTTGTTGTTTAGTATATTGTTTATTTATTATTAGTATTAATATAATATTAAAAATTAGTACTAATAATAATATATTTATATTAATTACTAGTTAAATAAGTACATAATAATATACTCAAAATTAATATTGTATTTTTATCCCACCTTGTTGTTGAGTAACAATAGTAATCCCATTCTTGGTTTACATACTACTAGAGGCACAAATCATCCTCTCCATTATCTAGATGATGACAAGAAGCAAGTCCAACTAGATTATACCAGCATTTCTAGCAAGGCATAGGAAGTATGGTGGCTTGAATACTCCTATTCAAGTGGATTCTTTTCAAAGTACAATGTACACTTTGTGATTAAAGAGATCTTGTAAGTGTTGGAATCACTATCTAATAATCTCAACCTAGGCTTGAATTTGTATATAAAGAGAAAAAATAACACTAATCTTCTTCAAAAGGGAAAAATAATAATCAACATCTTCAACATAAAAAGCATTACCATTTCTAGTCTTCCATAAATGAAATAAAGTAAAATCTCAATTCAAAATTGCTAATTTTCAGCAATATATGTAGGTGACTAGGTTGTATCTCTTATTAGAGTAATCCTTTAGATAAATAAATCTAGGTGGACAAGTGGTTAAAGACAATCAATTTATTTTAAAAATATCTTTGGCATTAGGTTAAATCCATTTTTTTAATATTGAGTTTGTGAAATGATTGGCATGTAAGGTAAGAAATCTAATGTTGGTGAGTCTCAATTGTAGTGGCATTCAATGATAAACTAAGAACAAAAGAAACTGATTAATTTTATGTTCAAATTGAGGTTCCTAGGTCCTCTTGAGACCAAATATCCAATCGCAAGGGGGAAAATTTAACCTTTACCACTTGTATTCTTCCCAAGAGCTTAAGATAAAACACTCTAAAATCTATAGATAAGGGAAGGGGTGCAATTATTGAAGACACTATCAAATTTCTACCATAAACCCTTCTACTCTTGTAGGATGTAAGCTAGGTTTGTGCTATATAAAATCATGAATAAAATTTTGAATGCACAAGATAGAGGGAAATTCTAGAGCTACCAAATTATTTTTTTATTGAGCCACATAATTTGTTAAAAATTAATATTTATAACCCTAGTGAGAACTAAAAACAATTGATTCCTAATTAGAAATAATTTTATTAAAATTTCTCATCTAGGAGATCATCTCTATCCACAAGTAACCTTGTGGGAGTTAATAGTGACTCCCCAACATCCCCAAGAACAATTTATAGACAAAAATATCTTCCACAAGAGAGAATAGCACAAAATTTTGCTTCAACAATGCAAGATTGAATATTGGTTGAATATGAAAATGTACATGAGATGCATTACTTATAAAGGAAAGGTAGAGAGATAGGACTAGACAAGCTATGACAAGTGTCTTAATCCTATAACATGTGAAAAATAACTCATAACAACTTAGGATAAGAGAAATTCTAGACATGACAACTAAGACTTCTAGAAGGAATATTTTATCCTAAGTAAACTTAACATGTGAATATGTCCCCTAATTATCTAGTGAGTGAATTGGCTAGGTACAAGACATTTATTCACACCAATAGCTCCATTGAGTGAAACTTAGGGATAAGATTATTATGCAAACTATGCAAAAATGAAGATGAAGATGGGTCTCGACTACTAGGCCATGTTAGGAGGTAAACCCACAAAACTGGTTTACAATTCCAATGAGGAAGGAAAATTGCAAAAAACAACTCCATGGATTTTTTTTTGGTTTCTGGGGGTTCGAATGAACATTTGGTTTGAGCGAATCCAAAATGGGTTTGCTAGAACCCCCCTTTGAGCAAACCCATTGAATGTTGGGTCCCACATTTCCTAGGAAAAAAAAAAAACAAAAATTTTGTGGAAAGGGGGTTCACTTGAGCCTAGGTTAGCTCAAACCCCCCTTTTCCCTCCTTCTCTCCCTCTTGCACTAAAAATCTCTAGAATTTTCCCCTTCGAAGCTCGAGTTGAGGATTAGTGGAGGAGACTTCACAGACCTAATTGGATGATGGTAGTCATCGAAATGAGCTATCCAACGTATATAATTATAATATGTTTTGGTTTTATTAAATGCATTTGTGTTTTTAGTTTCATTAAACATAGGGTTTTCACCAAAAATCAGGCTCTTTGTTCTGCATGTGGAAAAATAATAGATTATCAATTTTTTTTGAAAAATATGAATGCACTTTATACTGAAGTCCTTGATCCAACCAAAAAAGTTTGAATTTTGATACATACAAAAAAAATTATGTTGTATATGGTCTGCCTATGTCTGAATAGTAATTGGTTTTACTTTGAAACTTGATTAAGGAAAAAATATTCAATAAAACACTATGAAACCAAATAAAAGCACTAGATATCGTAGTTACAAATTTAAATTTGAATATATTAGAATTTTATCCTTCATAGAAAAAAAATTATGTTGTATACAGTGAGCATCACTCCTTAAAAATGGTGTTTATTGAAAAAAACTAGTTTTCAAAGGAGATGGAAAAAGAAGTGCAATCTGATTCCAATTTTTTTGGAAAAATAATATTTAGAATCTATAGAAAAAGTGTCAAAAATCACTAGTTTACATCATCTTCAAATTCCTCATGGTTTAGCCACTGTAGGTGCCCAAAAGTGAAGATTTAGTTAGAAAAAATTAGTTTAGTGTCTAGTTTGGCCAAAAATTATAAACTAGTATTGTGGGATCACCCTAGGTACCCATTTACAATGTAAATACAAATGCAATCAATCTCTCACAAGTGGGGAAAAGGAGAAAACTCAATGGGACAAAACTCCTCTCCAAAACAAAACAAAACAACATGATGAATGGTGGACTCAATAATACCCTCAAGGACTGCATCCATCATGTATATACAATCAATGACCCCCCCATAAGAGGGAAAAAGAGAGACAATACAACACCCCCACAATGAAGAAGCTCCAATGCTGATGAAAAATGAATGAAAACAAAAGATGATCTAATGTCTGCGGGCAACACATCTCCCCTTAGGAAGAAACAAATCGATTATCTAATGAAGAAGCCACTCCATGTCCAACTGAAAGGAGGGAGGATGAAGCCTCGACATGTATGCCTCTAAAAATTGAATAGGAATCTCCAAGCTTGAATAAGTCACAACATAATCATGGTCAAACTCAACTTAGAAATATGAAAAATAAAGTGAGGGAGGAGACTCATGAATATCAATCTCCAAAGACAAAGAAGATGGAATAACAGTTGTAGTGAAAATTTCATCAAATAGGAGAGAAACCACCTTAAGTGTGTCTTCCAAATTTGTAGTATGAGACTCCACAAACAAGCTAGAGATACCTATCAAATAATCAACTCACAAAGCAAGATCTGAAAAAATATGATCATCCTACTAAATAGAAGCACTGATGGCTGAAGAAGCGAGACGAGGAGTAGGAAGCTTAACGCTTATCTCTTGAATGCCAATGTTTTGATGACCAAACTTCTCCTCACAAATATGTTTCACACTCAATAGAGTGTGTGATGTAGCCAAAGGAACATTATCTTATTTTGAAGCAAAATGTGAAAATGAATACAAATGAGATGAATGATCAACCATCTCGATGACAATAATATCCCTATTCTCCAAGTCCCTTATGTACACCCTATCAGGAGTGAACTCAATTGTTTTACCTTAAAGTCCATGAGTAATTTGATAAATATAAAAGAGATTTGATGTCAAGGAAAGAACAAAAAGTACATTATTGAAATTCTCTTCCCACATGGCAATAGAACCCTTCCCACTTACCTTCATATATGTATTGTTACCAAGATATGAAGTGAATTACAAGGCTCAAAAGAAGAGAACATATCCATAGAAGATGCCATATGATGAGATGGCCCTGAATCAAGAAGCCATATAATAGATTCAAGACTTGTAGAGGCCAAGAGTGCTTGTCCTTTCATTTTTTATAGCCTAGTTGTAGATCATGTATTCTCTGACTAAGATGATGAGGGTACTATTGATTGAGATGCTGAAGAAGAAGAAATTGATGAGAGCAACTAAATGTTATTCTTTCAAAGAATGTGTGTGAGTTCATCAATCTTATTATTATAACATCTATACTCATCATGGCCTAACCTTTTACAATATACAAATTTGAACTTCTTTCTAAATGGATCCTCTTTAGAAGAGGGTGTAGAATCAAGAGTGCTATGTGAAGGAGAATCTTTAACTTGCTCAATGGACTTGGGGGCCTTATTTTTCTTCTTACCTTTTCTATTTGAAGCTTTGTATCCTTTGCAAGAAGAGCATGAGATGTAGAAGACTTGAATGTGCCCATGTGTACCAACATTGCCCAAATTCCCTTGTGAGATGAGCTACAAATTCATCAAGAGAAGGAATTTTGTATACATTTCCAAGGGCATCTATTGTAGCATAGAATGTAGAAACAAACACTAAATAATTAGGACCAAGCTTAGCAAGAATAGAAAGAATCAACTATTCATCCTCTTTAGTGAACCCACAGTTAGATAACTACAATCTTAAAGAATTGAGCTTAGAGAAGAAGTCTTGGATATTGTCAAAATCTAATGGATTAAGACCCATTAGTTCATTCTCCAAATTAAATTTCCTCATTTTATCTAGCTTACCAAAGAGACACTCTAAGATAGTCCAAACTTGATTAGGATGCATGTAAGATGCAACATGATATCTAAGATTTGGAGAAATAGACAAAAGAAGAGTACCAAGTGCTTCATCCCTTCTATCAAGCCATTTCCTTCATTTTTCAGGTCCTATGGGTTTTGGATCTTGACCAAATGTAATTCTTTGTAACATCAATTTTAACAATAACATCCCCATTTGTGACTTCCATTTATGATAGTTATATGGGCTTAGAAGTACAATTTTTGGAAAATACATGATACAATTAGATATTAAAATAGAGGAACAATAAATTCCCTTCATAATACAAGAAATTAACCCCTTTGTCCCAAACAATTTTACACTCTTTTTGCAAATTTATAATAAGGTATCTAAAAGTGCCAAATCAGCTTCAAACTAAAAATCTAAAATTCTGGAAACAAATATGCAAAAAAGTGCAGGAATAGAACTAAAGTACTCTTAAATACCTTTCTGATGCAACAAATTTCAAGAAAAACAAAGTTTAGAGCAAAAATTTATGAGTTTGAATGCTAGACAATGAGATCTAGCTTCAATCCTAAAGACATGGCACAAAACTGCAAATTTTTTGCAAAAAACCCGCATCACTAAAAAATTGAGCTCTCCAGCTTTCCAAAAATATTTTGTTTGAAAAATTTCACCTTCATATGTGAAAGTTATGGAAAAAGGAAAAAAGACATGTTTTAAGGCCTATGGAGGCAAAATGATCGTCTAAAGACTAATTTGGTGCAAAACATTAGCTCCCAATTGCTGGAATCTGGTCATTCATATGACCATCGATAGTATAGGTGGATATATATATATATATATATATATATATATAACCACAAATAACCTAGAATACAATGGTCAACAATATAAAAGATTTAAAAAAAATGTATATCCAAAGATTGTTATTTAAAATAAACAAAACTTTGAATTTAATACACCGACCAACACAAGAATTTCACAATATTTAAAAAAAAATTAATATGATTAAAATACTGCAATTTCAAAAATGCATCCATACCATAATTAAGTTTTTATGATAGGCTAGTTGACCAATGTACCATACGATAAATTGCTGACTGTTTAAAACAAAGATTGTTAAAACTTGCAAAAAAAGCCAAGTCGACAACAACCAATTGAAAAGATGAGCCAAAAAAGGGTATGTGGGGAAATAAATATGCCTACCAATCTTTGACTAACAAATTGACAAGGTTGACAGGACAACCATTGATTCCGATTTGACAACTGATGAAGGAAGAAATGGTGCCTAACAGGAAATATGAAGCCATGGGCTGACAAAAGGTATAATGTGGTAGTCAAAAACCCTATAGAGGCTAGACTAGTTAGAAAAGATCGACAAAGTCTACACATCGCATAAGATCTGTGGTATAGGGAATATGCAAAATATGCCATAGAGAATTTATAAACCCCACAATATTAATAAAACTTGCTTGCAACCATGCAAATTTATTGCCTGATACAAAATCAAAATTTCCTCAAATTTTTTAATAAAATCGCAATTTTTTGTTGCCAATTTAATAAAATTGTAAAAAATATTTTGCCAAATATTTTTTTGCTAAAATAAAATAATTTCAACCTAGGGGTTGTATGGCTTGCTTAGGCAATTTTTTTTTGCC
>VDFB02326440.1:0-164873 GCA_007258455.2 Sequoia sempervirens
TTGAACAAGTTGTTAGGAAGTTATGAGCATATGATCATTTCCATAGACTGCTGTTATTTCCTGTAAGAGCAGATTTGTAACAGAAAAATCAGAATTCTTGTATTGCTTCTTGAAGGTTCTATTGTTTTGGCATGCCTATCCAAGACAAAGGTTTATCTCTATAATGTAATGCTAATCCTTCAGATTCTTAAGACATTGGCAGGCGATTGATTCCTATCTTGTAAAACTGACCAGTAGTACTGGCAGTCATTCACAATTATTGCTCAAATCTGATATGTAACGCTCTCTTTCAATTAAGTTGCTTTGTAATAGATTTACCTCCGCCCTATGGTAGCTACTTCCCATTCTGGGTAGCAAGCACATTCTGGGTGTTGAGTAGTTTCATTTCTCAGCACTTCTTTCAAGCATTGTTTTGTATTCACTCCGTCATATGGTCGCCCCTCACTCCGCATTGGATTGGGTAGCACATACTTGGCGTCGAGTTCCTTTTCCAGCAATTAGAATAGAGGACCCTCTGACCAATGCTCACCAACATCGGTGCCATTCTGGTTAGAGTTGCTTTCTTGTACGTTTGGGTTTCTTCCTCTAACCTTAACGGGTGCACTGCTTTGTCATTTGTTATTTGAAAAACGAAAAAATTTGGCTCGGAATATTTCAGTGGTATCAGAGCAAAGATCCTGCCATCCTATGCCCATCAGAGTTCACTTGACAGAGAAAACAGATTCTACATCAGAGGTCAGAGCTAAGTTTAGTATTAGTTTTCAGAAGTTTCAAAGATGTTGCATTTTCTAAGGCCTATGGGTCGTGAGAAGTCAGATTCAACTATGGCATCGGAGGAAGGAAAGGTTAGTGATGTCGTAAGGGACTTCATTGAATATGCCAGACAGTTTAAAAGACAATGTGAAGATGAGGCTGTCAAACTCCGTGAGCAATATCAAACCATGCCAGATGATTATAGGTACAATGTTTCATTTGATTCCCATTTGAAGTGTGTGGCGTCAGTGGAGCCCGAAAAGTGGAAGATGGTGGACCACATTAGGAAAAGGATAAAAAGGGAAGCAGAACAAGCTATGTTCGAAGAATCAAAGAAGGAAGGAGATGAAGTGCCTATTTGTGGATTGCAGCCGACAAATATGCAAGTTGAAGAGAAAAATCAGTCATCTAGCATTGAAGATGGCACAAACAAGGTGCACATATCACATCAAAATGATCGTGAGCTCGAAGGAGAAAACGTGACAGTTGAAGAGTGTGTGGAAGAGCCTCATAATACGCCCTTTGACTTGCATGTGATAGCAAGTGAAGAAGAGCAAGTTGAAGGAAATACTATTGGTGTCTTTGAATCAGCTTATGACCGTTACCAAAGTGGTGATGTTGGTAATGATTTCGATGTGTTTGTACCTCCTCTTGTTGAAGATTTAGTGAGGGATAGATTGGCTCTTGTTGCTGTCTCAACTTCCCGAGAAGTTCCACATAAGGAAATCAGCAACATAATCTCTCATGAGGGTTCCATAGAAGATAATGAAGATGAAGTTTTTCAAACACCAAACATTGAAGATTCTTCACTTCATTTCGGGGGTGACATTGTTGGTCTTGGGATTGATCAGCAAACTGAGCCATTGGAGAAATTTTTTTTTGATGATTTCAGCTTAAGTGAATTAGGACTTGACTTATTCAAAGAGTCATCACTACAAGGGGAGCATGATAAGTTTTTTCCAGTTGATCATCTTAATCAGCTCACTAGCATTTGGGATCCGGGTGTGATGGCATCAAGTTATGTTAAAGAACCTGTGTGGGATAAGTTTCCCTTTGATCCTGATGAAGAACAAGAACCAGGTTGCACAGTAGACTATGAGGTGGCCCTTGGAGGAGAAGTTGTCTTTGAAGAAGAAGATTGTTCCACAAAATTCCATAATGATCTCTTTGGAGTGGTTGCAGCCACTAAAGAGGAATTTGTGGTTACAGAAACTTTCCGAACAGCGGACAAACATGATTCCTTGAGCAGGTTGGATATTGGTCTAATGTTTGATCAAGGAGGCCGTGATGAAGAAGAAGAGCTAGAAGTCCATATGGCTCTTGAAGATGGAGAGTTTGAAAGTGTTATTAAACACAAATCAGATTTATCAATACACGAAGCTGGTTGCAAGCAATGGGTTGAAGAATTTGTGGAGTATGATGCTTTTTATGATGATGAGCATTCTCTGCTAGTTGGTGGTGAAGTACAAGAATGTTGGAGTAGCAAAGAGGGCAGCAAAGGCAAGGAACGAAGTTCTGATTTTCAGTTGCAGCCTATCAGCAGTTCACTGTCTTTGCATGTTCATGAGTGGGAAGATCAATGCAAGGTATCTTTTGGAAAAGAAGTACAAACGCTATCCCTATTTGATCGCACACACATTTTGGTTGATGATCTCTATTGGAAGGCTCAGTCTGAAGAGAGACGAAGTGGAGTTAAGGATGAAGTTGCTCTTCCTAACTTGCAACTTATCAGAGGCTCTTTGGAGACATCGAAATCGGCATACATACACTTGATTGAAGATCAAGATCGTGCCGTTGAATCTGCAAAGAAGGCCTTCATTGTTTTCGAAGAAAGGGAGAATTTGGTTGATGAGCTCACCTTGGAGTTTAAATCAACAGAGGACAATTTGAAAGAAACCCAGCTGGCTCTAAGAAAGGTTGAAGACCAGTTCGCAGATTTCAAACTTTTCAAGGAGCAAGAGGATGCACGAAGAGCTGGAGAAATCAAGCAAGTAATTGATGAGATTGATAGTCTTCGAGAGGAGTTTGATCTTGTAGGTTTCACAAGAAAATCAAAGGTTGCATGTGCAGATTTGGAGCAGCAAGATGAAAGGGATGACTTTCAAGTTTATGACAATCCTCTTTTTCAAGAAGGTGATGAGAACAGTTATGATAATCCTCTCTATGAAGTAGAGGATGAAATGGAGAATGAAACTGATTCTGGTTTCCAGTGCTTGGATGCTTCGATATCACTCCATGAGGATGTGCCTCGTATGTTGAGTAGTAATAGATGCATAAGTGGCTTTGAGGATGAAGGTTCTACATGGGAGGAATGGGACAAAGGTGAACTAGACTTTGGTAGTTGCACTCTTGACAATCCATCCCTTGGGAGGAATGATGTTTGGATTCATATTGATCAGTTTTGGGAGCGGAAATTGAAGCCACTCTATGTTTCATACTCCCTTAATGTGGAAGCTTTCATGGTTAAGCTTCAAGGATTTACTAGATGGGGCATCAGTTTCGTGAGAAGGCACTTGGTTCTCACTAGCACTTGGGAATGTGTAGAGATTTCTTTGCAGGGTGTTGAAAATCACTTTCAGTTGGGTATCCATGCTTGGGATTCTCAACTTGGGTTGTCAGAGTTTATTACTTATGGAAAAGATTCTTGGAGGGATAAGGAACAAATTTCCAGACTTGTTGATGTTGTTCCCTTCATTTCCAGCTACTTGATGGTTTCGTTTGTTCTTCAACAAATGGATTGGAGAGAAATTTTGAATATGGGTTGGAAAGATCAACGATCGGTAGTTCTTGGAAGTGACTTTCAGCTCAGACAAGGGCTGATTTTGAGACACGAGCTTGCTGGTTTGAGGCAGACCAGCCACCTTACATGTTGCGTTTCTTGCATTCAGGAGAGTTGGTTCATCACTCCTGATCAAAGAGGTGGTAGTTCTTCTCATGGAGATGAATCTAGGTGTTTTCCAACCACCTTGGAGGTGTCACCTTGCAGCTCGATGGTCATCTCACATGCTCACGTTTGGGATCTTGAGTGGTGTTGTTGTTTTCCTTTGGGTAGGACTCAAGAATCAGATTGCATTACGCTGATCCTAGCCTTGATCGACAGCGATTATTTGTTCCTTCACACTTTTCCTACTCTCCAAATTCATCTTATGATGGTTGATGGTGTAAACTTTGACAGTTTACTCTCAGTATTGATTCATGACAGCAGTAGCTCACATGCTTTGGTTCACCATTCGGAGACTCATGGTGTTGGAACTATGATTGTTTCCTGTAGTCTTCATGGTTGTGCAAGTATAATTCAGATGAGGCATGGTAGCTTTATGCGGAGACATGAGTATGAGTTTGTGGAGCTCTTGCAAAGGAATGCTTCCCTCCTTGCAAGAAGATGTGTAGAGGTCACACTTGCAGGCATGGTCCCGTTTGTTACCATGTGGAGGTATGGGGAGGAGTTCGATTTTGATTTGAATAGTCTATCTCTCCTATTGCTTAGAATGGTGATTGACAGTAGTATGGTTGATACTGTTAATTCGGGGGATCGTGGACATGAGATGTTGCATGATTTTGATTTCCTTCCTTTAAGATCTTTCAGTTTGAGAATCATAGATGGTAACACTTTGGAGTTACAAGGGGAGTCAGTGCAGCATTGGCATAATATTTTCATTGATGTGATCAGAGTGGTGCAGCATCGGCATGGTGGGTTTTTCCTGAGACACATTTGGGAACCAGGGATCATACTTGTTGCGTATGGATTAGTCTTCAAAATTACTGGAGTTGTGGTGGTATTGCTTGAGGACAAGCAATTTTGGGAAGGGCGGATTGTAATGTCCCCTTCTCAAACCTAATCTTTCCAGTAACCATTGGCCTTTCTTTGGGAACCCGAAGGCTAGTCGGAAGATAAATTAGGGTTTCCTATTTTTGAGGAGGTCATTGCTCAGAGATGATGGATTCAATGGCGGATTCTTTCTGGGTTTTCAGAGAGCTTCGCAGGGGTATGTTCATCTCGGCATTCAGAGCATTTTCTGGAATTTACTATTTTTAGTAAATTCTATTTTTGGCAGTAAACAGGGTGGTATCAGACAGTTGACTTTCCCCTTCAGTTGACTCAAGTGGCATATTCAGTTTTGGGCTTCAGAATGCAGTTCTGGGAAGTCGAGCTCGTTTCACTTAAAAATAACATTATAATTAAAATGTTATTTATCACCTTGGCCTAGTCGAATGACTTAAAGTTATTTTAAAAGGTGGACTCAAAGGGTGGCGCCTTCATTAAGGTTATATTTAATATTTGATGAGTTCTCCTAAGTCAAAGCAAATTAATTGGGGCGCATTTATCAAGGTGATATTTTAATTAAAATATGATTATTGAGCTAAAGGTGAAAAGGACGCCATATTGAAGGAAGAGTTAAGGTTTGAACTTTGAGTTGGATTTTAGGGTTTCGTGAAGTCAAACGGAACTCATAAAAAGAAGTCCTGTGCATCATTTCTTCATCTTTGGACAAATATACTGTTATGCTGCCGGATTGGCTCTGGGACTGCTTCGAGGAATGAAGGCCTCCTAGCTTGGGCATCGCTTCGTGTTTGCAAGACAACATCTAGTGATGATTCATTGTATTGTGAGTTGCATTTAAGTTTGTGCATTGTATGTACATTGCATTGTTAGATCTGATTCGTATGTTAGTAGTTTTCAGCCTTTTGCATTATTTAACACAGCAGATTCGTGTTTTCATTTATAAGTCAAAAAATACCAAAAATACTGTTCTGGGTATTAACCCATTGGCTTTGCTAGGCTTAGGCGCCATCATTCTCAAATTGGTAGAATTTTTAGAGCTTGCATTATTTTTAAAAGAGAAAATCGCCCTTTCAGCTGGGCCGTACCTTTTGTGGCATTGGAATTCGTGCATTAAACATTGGGTGCATTTTGGGTCTGTTTTTTGGTGTTAGTTTGGGCGCCTTCATAAGAATAGTGTTGTGCATCAAAAATCATATCATTTGAACAAGTTGTTAGGAAGTTATGAGCATATGATCATTTCCATAGACTGCTGTTATTTCCTTTAAGAGCAGATTTGTAACAGAAAAATCAGAATTCTTGTATTGCTTCTTGAAGGTTCTATTGTTTGGCATGCCTATCCAAGACAAAGGTTTATCTCTATAATGTAATGCTCATCCTTCAGATTCTTAAGACATTGGCAGGCGATTGATTCCTATCTTGTAAAACTGACCAGTAGTACTGGCAGTCATTCACAATTATTGCTCAAATCTGATATGTAACGCTCTCTTTCAATTAAGTTGCTTTGTAATAGATTTACCTCCGCCCTATGGTAGCTACTTCCCATTCTGGGTAGCAAGCACATTCTGGGTGTTGAGTAGTTTCATTTCTCAGCACTTCTTTCAAGCATTGTTTTGTATTCACTCCGTCATATGGTCGCCCCTCACTCCGCATTGGATTGGGTAGCACATACTTGGCGTCGAGTTCCTTTTCCAGCAATTAGAATAGAGGACCCTCTGACCAATGCTCACCAACATCGGTGCCATTCTGGTTAGAGTTGCTTTCTTGTACGTTTGGGTTTCTTCCTCTAACCTTAACGGGTGCACTGCTTTGTCATTTGTTATTTGAAAAACGAAAAAATTTGGCTCGGAATATTTCACCTGATCTCAGAGCTTACTCTGTATACAAAAATTCTCAATTATGCCTTAACCTGTGTCAATATGGCTATGGAGAAACAGCTCCTAAACAGAGTGTACCTTGAACATGGAGGGATAGAATGGGAGAAACTAATAGATTATAAGAACATTCCCTTCAACTGCAGTGCCATGTTCATGGACATTGAACAAAGGTGTGCCTGCTTCACTATTGACAAAGCCACCCTCTCACATCTCCTGTCCAATTCAACTGAATCAGAAAGACCTGATTCCTACTCAATCTACTTTTCTCCTCTAGATTAGGTTTATAGTCCAAGCTCTTCACTATAGGTCATGACCTTGCTATTCAATATTCTTAAGGTTGTAACCTACAAATTATACCATGTAAGCTTCATGTGTCATTTCTTCAATGTGTTGGCCTCTTTCACTAATTTTTATTGGTTACTAAATGGATTGGGGAAGCATGGTAAATATCTATATATGATGTCCTACCATCACATGGTAGTATCATGTTGACCAATTTCAGTGCAAATCCTAGGATGCAAATTCAAATACAAAGGCATACACAAGGAAATCAAAACAATGAGGGAAACATGGAAATTAACAAAGTCATTCCAAATCCTAGAAGCTATCACCACTAAGCGAAACATGGAAATTAACAAAGTCATTCCAAATCCTAGAAGATATCACCACTAAGCGAAACATGGAAATTAACAAAGTCATTCCAAATCCTAGAAGATATCACCACTAAGGGAAACATGGAAATTACTCGCTTGCGTATAGGTTCAATGTGCGGAATGAGAATTAAATGAGTCAAATTTAAAATCTGTAGAGTAGCCCCAAATAAGGATATTCCTTAGTAAACCACCACCACAACAAAGGAAACAACACGTATTCCCTTGCAAGCAGAAAAGAGTTATAAAATTAAGAAAATGGTGTGGAAGGAGCTCCCCATCTCCTAAATCAATGAAGATCTAGATGATCCCTTCAATTCACACTTAGTAATCCCTTCCATTTTGGAAATTGATCAAAGAAGCCAACGCACTCTTCTAGTTTCTCATTAAGATTCTCCCATTAAATTGGGGTTTGGGTCAGCAAAGAAATATGCTTTCGTAAGGAAACTCATTAGTATTAGTACCAATAAAGCATATTTGATTCTACTCCAAGTGACCAAATTAGGCCAGGACTCCTTCAGTGCTGGAACTTTGCTGTCCTTTTCATCTACAAAGAGTTCTTGGGTGAGAGAAGAGTCAAATTTTTCAAATTCCTACTGAAGTATTTGGGCACAAACTAGAAAGAAAGTATCAAAAGCCTATTTAGTAGAATGCACTAGGAGTTGGACATTGCAATATGGCATGGAGGTTTATTATAGCCTAATGTTGCTATGGTAGGAACTACAAGACGTTTGAAGAACTCACTAACACATCATGAATTGAGTAGTTGCTAGAGTATGTATGGCAGTGCAGGTGAAAATTTGGCATTGTTAAAGTGCATGCAGCAACAACTAAGAACATGTATATGTTCTAGAAGATTTTCATAGGTGCCACAAACACAAGTAATCAGGATGTTTTTCAGTACTACAACAAGTCATGGTTTTTCTTGGTTGTTTTGTAGGAAGACCTGTTGTAGTCAACTACAATTGACCAAGTGTGTGCAGTAGTATCTAGTCATTTGAGGTAGTTTCATTTGATGTAATATGCAACATGCTAACATCATGGTATGGTCATGATTTAGCTGTGTAAGTGTTGATAAGCCATGAGCAGTGACAATATGGAGACTATTGGTATTCTAGGGAAGTTTTAGGATTATTTCTTGTCTGTTGTTAAAATGGAAAGATTATTGATGCATTGTTACTAGAAGGGTGGTAACACTGTGACGCATGATTACAGATATTGCATTTTGTAGTCTGCAAATTGAGAAAGGAGTAATAGAGATTAATTGTATTTGGAGTTTGTTTTGAATTAATACAATTGTGAAGTGTCCTTTTGCTAGTGTTTTTTCCTTGTAACAGATCCCACATAAATCCTTCTAGCTCATGTATATGCGGTTTACATATTATTTCATTTTCTTTCCTTCATGTTGCTAAATGAAATGATACAACAAACATAACTATATTTTGAACACATTTTTAAGGTTTTCAATGTCCGAGATTATTGGTTGTCTTGAGAATTAATTTCTCGACATTTGCTATCAAAACCAAGTCGTTTGGATAAGACCATGTCATTTTGTGTGAAAGACTTATATGTTTGGTGGTGAAACCTTGGCATAAGGGGTTTGGTGTCATACATGTGTAATTGGTTCTAATGGGAGCTTCTGAAGGATTATGTGAGAATAAAGAGAACATGTTGTTGGATTCATGTCTAACACAATGAGATTTGAAATTGAGAAATTCAATTGTCAGAATTTCAAAATATGGAAGTTGAAAGGTGAAAACCCCCTCATAGAGAGAGATCAATGGACAATGGTATCTTTTACAATGAAACCTATAGACACTAAAAATTGTCATAGGCCTACGACTCCTAGATTCTTCATCATTTCCCCTTTCATTCTTCATAATTAAATAATTATTTAATTAATTCATTTCTATCTTTATTCCTCCTTGATTATTTAATTACGTTACTAATTAAGTCCCCTTCTTTTTAAAAATTAAATAAATTCTTATTTATTTAATTTTTATCCACTTTCCACTATAATTAAATAATTATTCTTAATTATTTAATTATTCATTAGCCTTTTCTCTCCTAAATTAAATAAATTTTATTTATTTAATTTGTCCTCTCTTGAATTTTGAATTAAATCATTATTTAATTCAAAAGATTCCCTTTGTCACATTCTTCTATAATTAAATAATTATTTAATTATTCACCACCTAAATTAAATAATTTTTATTATTTAATTTTCTACAACAACCTCTTTATCTATGCCAATCTTATCTTCCACATCAAATCTTATCTTTTGACATCTCATTTAATCTTAGCCCTTGACCAATCTCAACCCTTCATCCTTATCATTTTCCCTAATTTTGCCCTAACTCTATTTCATATGACAACTTTCAATCTTGGCCATTGATTAAGACATCTTATTGACATCCAAGCTCAACCATCAATCCAAATCAGACCATGCCTATAAATCAACCCTCTCATAAGCCATTTGGGGGGTCAATTCTTCAAGTATCTTTATGTCGTCTAAATCATTCTTGAATCGTTCATCCATTTCTATGTATCATCCTCCATCTATCATCTTTATCTTAATGTTATATTGTTGAATTGAGCAACCAACATATCAAATCAGTCAACCAATTCATCCATCATTGCATCTATTTGAGGTATTTGAAGATTTGGATTAGGTAATGCATGTTATTGTTTTATCATTTTTTATTTATCCAAATTTTTCGTATACATTTTGGTGAACCCAATGTGAACCCCCAACTGATTTTTCGCTCAATATTTTGACAAATTTTGAGGAATTTTGGAGTTAGATCCTTTTTGTTGCAGGTTTTGCATCATTTTGGGACAAAACCCTAGTTTTTAAAGATTTGACCATATCTCTTTAACGGCTGCGTATTTTTTCACAAAAGAATTTCTACAAGTTGGGGACAATATCAAGAGCTTTCAGTCCGAAAATCAGATTTTTTGGATCTACTTTTAATTTTTTATAATTTTTTTGTCATTTTTCATAAAAGATCAATTTTGAGAGAAAATTAGAGAATTTTTCGGATTTCTTTATATTTCTGGAAAGCTCTCTGAAGTCTAATTGGGGTCTGTTCTTTATGTTTTTAATTTGGATGAAAAATAATTAGACAAAAACAGATCTTTGAAAATTAGGGTTTTGCAAAGATTTGCTTAGATCTCACAAACGGTTGCAAATCTTTTCACAAAAAAATTTCTACATATTTGGGATGATGCCAAGCACCTTCAGTCCAAATATCAGAATTTTTGGACCTGTTTTGAATTTTTTATAATTTTTTTATGATTTTTCATGAAAATTTGATTTTGGATGGAAAACAACAAATTTTTCGGATTTCTTTACATTTTTTGAAAGTTCTTGAAATTTCAGTAAAGATCTGTTCTCTGTGTGTTTATTTTTTATGCAAAAAACATTTCCAAAAATTAGATTTGTCTTGACTAGCTAACCCTCTAATATTAGTGATCAATTATCTTGTTAGGATTTTGGCTTTGTTGTTGGTTTTGTGAATGTGCAGAAAAATAAACACTTAAGAAGACAAATTGGATCAAGTGGACAAAAATTTGGAGCTAACGAAAGTCTAGGTGCACACATTCCATCTTTCATCTCTAATCATTGCTTGTCAACACACTTCAATTTGGGGCTTAAAACGAACATCTTGTTTGCAATCACACTTTGAAATTGAGCTTAAAAATAACCATTGTCTTCCATCACACATTTTGGCTTTGGGTTAAAAAGAACAAGTGCTTCCATTGTTTGTTTACACACATTTCATTTCTAAGGGAAATTAATCACTGCAAGTGTGAATCAAGTGTGTGTGGTTAAAAGCACCTCACTTGGTTCGCTTGTCATACCCTTCTTAGGAGGCTTGCTTGGAGCACACACCCCTCCAAGGGACGACCTCAATCAAGGTGTGAATCCAAAGACACGCCTCTTTGGAAGTTGACATCTTGTCACTCTTGGCTAAGCCCCAAAGAACTTTATACCTTTGGGAAGTGAAGGTGAAGGGTGGGTTACCCCTTTCTCTCGAATGTGTGGCAGGATTTTGCTTTCAAATCATCCCTAGTCAACCTTGTGCATCCTAGCTCAAGACCTAATTGGCCATACCCACTTGACTAACATTAGGCTTGTTGTTGTGTATTCAAGTGTTTGCTTAATCATAACATTTAATCTTGAAAGAAAAATTTATTGTTGTGTTTGGTGTGTGTGTTCATGCATTTACATGTGAGATCTTGTGTTTGATATTGCCCAAGTCAAACTTCTAATAAACACTTGCCACATCATCCAGATCATCCAATCTTGTCATTCCACATCATATCCTAATCAACATCATCTCTTTAATCCAATCAACATCATTTTACACCATGCCAACATTAGAAGACATAGCACAAGAGCTCGTTCACATACTTCGCGAAGCTCAAACAAGCCAATCATCTTTACACCAACAAACCATTCATCTTTACACCAACAAACCATTCAAGGAATTCATGACATAATCCAAAAACTTCAAACAAAACAATCACCTCAAATGCAACAACTCATAGCATAAGCCCAATATCTCATAGCCACTTGTCAAACCCAACAAGCACATCATCCTCTATTCACTCAACACCAATCAATTCCACCTCATTCCTATGTGGCATCTCCCTCAATTCCATATCAATCTAATCCATCCACCTATCAAAACAATCTCATATCACCTTATCCCACATCCTTCCATAACAATTCCACATCACCCTATCACGCCTCTTCTAATGTCAACCCTTATCCATATCAATCCACCTCTCAACAATCATTATCCTATGCAACCCCTCCATCATTATCACAACAACAAATCATACCACAACAAGTCCAAACACCAATACAACCTCAACACATTCAACCACAATCCTATGTGTCACCTTCATCATGTCAACCTAACCCATCTACCTATCATGTCAATGCCACATCAACATATCCACCCATATCACAACAAGAACATAGGAGCCCAAGTTCACTTTGGCAGAAAAATCAAGAGCCTTTCAATTCTCATGTTCCATTTGACAAGGGGAACACCAATCTAGTTCTTGCACCCTATAACTTTATCATACCACCAGCCAATCAAATGCCTATCTCTAAGCCACCATGTCCTAGTCCTAATCCATTGGCCTCTCCACCTTCTAACCCATCAAACTCTTCATTACCCATGGCATTACCCAAATCTACCCATCCACCTACAACGGATGTGACCCAAGGGCTACTAGCAAGGAATCAAACATCGCCATGTCATCCAACTCATATGTTTGAACCCACCAAAGAGTCTTCAAACATCATGCCCATTCTTACAACCCCATCAAGTAGTCTCCCCCATTGAGCCCAAGTCAACCTCCATCATGTCTCCATGTTGTTGACCATCTAGAGAATGTCAAGCCTCTTCAGGAGTCATCCCCTTCCACTTTCATTCAAGCAAACTAAGAGCTATGTCATGAGCATTATCCTAAGCATGAGGAAACATTAACCTCTCATTCTAATCAAGATCTAGGCCCTTCTAATGATCCCACTCATAACATACTTGGTCCTATTCATGATCAAGCTCCCCTCTATGATCTTACAAATGATCAAGAAGACCATGATGATCTTGTTAGCCAACTCTATGCATTCCATGGTCAAGAGCCTATCACTTCACCTATCCATGAGCAAGAAACCTCCATTGCTCCTATCCACCCCCTACCTAGTCCTATCCATGATCCATCAACATCCACTTCCCTTGATGAGACATATGCCTCCCATGCACACATAGAAGATCAAACAAATACCTTGGATCTAAGTGAACACAATGCTAATCAAGATCCTAATGATCCTCAAGAGCCTATCACTTCACCTATCCATGAACAAGAAACCTCCATTGTTGCTATCCACCCCCTACCTAGTCCTATCCATGATCCATCAACATCCACTTCCCTTGATGAGATGTATGCCTCCCATGCACACATAGAAGATCAAACAAATACCTTGGATCTAAGTGAACACAATGCTAATCAAAATCCTAATGATCCTCCATCACCCACTATCGACCCCATTGCAAGTCCTCCATCATATCCTACTGGTCTTTCCACCCTCATTCATGAATGTTCCTCCTTAGAACAACAACAACCATTATCTTTCGTTGCTTAATTTTCCCCATTGAATAAGGAACTCGTGTCTAGTGTTCCACCTACACCTAGTCCCATTGTCCATTGCATGCTCCAAAACATGAACCACCAAGGTAAAGGTTTAGACCTTCATGAAAAAGGTATTTTGGAGCCCATCCATGTCAAAGTCCCTCCACGCTCTTATGGCCTTGGACATACACCCCAAGGACACCAATCTAAAGATGTGGGTACTTCCTCCATGCCTCGTAAGTCCACTTTCCATCATAAAGCCTATCACATCCCTAAAACATATGTTGCAATTCCACCACCATTATCTTACAAATGTCAAAAGCATGTGACCATACACCTTCCACCATCCACTTTACCACCATTACTTCCAACTTCTAATATCTCTCCATCCACTTTACCACCATTGCTCCCAACACCTAATATCCCTACCATTCAATCCTCTTATCCATTTATCCATAAATACCCTAACATTCCTAATCATGACCAACAAGTGCACACATGGTCTAAACAAGAAGCTTCCACTCATTCCACCTATCCCATGGAATTCAAAAATAAAAATTTGGATGCCTTTATTCATAAAGCCAAAAATCCTACCAAAAATCCTAAGGAAACTCATGCCTTAGGACATCAATGCAAAAAGTTAAAGCAAAGTACATCCAAAAAGCTATATAAGCCCATACCTCCAAAAGAAAAGTCCAAAAGCAAAATAGTTTGGGTCCCTAAGCAAAAAGCAATCAAGTCCAATGAGGCATCGTCATCTCAAAAATCCCAACCATCCCCTTTCATCCAAAATTCCCACTTCATTCAAAAATTCCAAAAATCCCACAAGAAAAACAAAAATCATAAAAATACTAAGTCTATGTGGGTACCAAAAGCACTACATCCACCATCTCCTAAGAAAACAACACCATTGCTTCCTACACCACCTTCCCATCAAAAGCTTCAAAGTTTATCGCAGTGTGTGCAACCATTGGTCATGGTTCCCTTCCATTTCACAACAATTCCACATACCTCCATCTCCTCACCCTTCACTCATTATCCTACATATCTCCCCCACCACCTTCCTATGGTCCATGCTTTTGGTTAAGCCTCCCCATTCATCTTTTGCATAAGTCCTATATAAGCCCTATCATAATCCACTATTTTCCTCCATAATCCACATCATAATCCATTATCTACCTATTCCATCTCCCTCTCATGCATCCCCTACCAACATCTATGAGCATATTTGACATGGTCCATGCAGTGACATCCATCTCTAGTGGGACTATCACCTTTCATGGAACTAGACACTTGAGTCCCTTCTATCCATATTCCCCTTCTCCTATCCAAAAATTAAAAAAACAACAAAAAAGACAAAAAAAAGTAAAGAGAAATCCCTTCATCCAATGGTGAAAACCTGGTAAACAGGCGCCCTGGATAAGTTCCATGATGAAAACCTGGCAAACAGGTGTCATGTGTAGGTTGATGTTCTATGTCACTTACACTGAGGGGTACAATGTCTCATATATCCAACCTATCATTTCCATGTCATATCATTCTATCTTACCATCCTACCATCTTTAGCCATCATACATACCTATCATATTGAGTCCACTTATCGACCCTTCTCCTTTTGATCTTGATGAAGATATAGGGGCAAAGTGTTGAAACATGTTTTGGGTATATCTTGACATACCTCATCCTTTCCAACCAATCATATCCTTATCCTATTGTGATAAGCTTTGTCATGAAAAATCTTAAGTATTGTACCTAAAATGGGTCATGTAATTCCTACGCGACATAATCTTTGGAGATCACATCCTTGCTTTTTTATGATGCATACATCCATTCCATTCACTATGATCTATCATTTTTATCCATCCATCTATCATGAGTCTTTTATCCCTTATCCTATCACTTACCCTTCATCCATCAATCCCATCTATCTCCTTGCACCTAGACTTGGTTTTCCCTTGCCATTGGTATCTAGCACAAAGGCTACCCAAATTTTCATTCATTAACACCTCAAAACATTTCAAAAATCTAAAAAAATTAAAACATTTCAAAAATCCAAAAAAATCAAAATATTTCAAAAATCCAAAAATCAAAATATCCCAAAAAATTTTAAAAATGGAAAAAGGTTCTGGAAAAAAAGACAAAAAAATCAAATATCCATAAAAAAAATACAAGCAATAAAATCAAACCAAATCATTTCTTCCAATCAATTCTTCAAAACAATTCAACGCATCAATTCAGCTACTTCAAATCAATCTTCAAATTATCAATCAATCAATCCTCTAATCAAATCACTCCAACCTATATCATTCCAATCACATCAATTCTTCTATTCAATTCATCACATCCTTTCATCCAATCAAATCATCAAATCAATCATCTTTAATCATTCCAAGCAATAATCCAAATGCCAGTCAATCTTTAATCCATACCAATCAAGTCGATCAATCTTGCCAAATTATCCAATCAAATCCTTTGGTCTTGATCCTAATCTTGTTGTAAACCCAATCAATCAATTATCATCATCCTTGTGTTGACCTAGGGATATATCGTTCCCGCAATGACAACACTATCATCATCAATCAATATCAATCAATCAATCAATTGCTCATTGGTTTACAGCTTGACAAGGGCAATACCTTGTTTGTTTTTGTATCATTTGTGCATGCTTGCTTGCTTGCTTGTGTGTGTTATCATTTTTATCTTGCATTTGCATCAAATCCGAATTACTCTCAGCTAATATTCATATCTTGTATCTAGACAAGGTTGTATTACATTGGGGCACGAGACACATCGTCACCTTGGTCCTTATACCTTGGTGCATCATGTCTATTGTTACATCAAACATCATGGTTGCTCACTTTCTTGCAGCATAACATATCATTCATCTCCTTCATCCACTTCGTATCTTGCATCATTCATCTTGTCCCTCCTTATCATTTTATTTTGAGAGCATACCCGTGTCCTTTCAACCCGCCTATTCTCTCAAGGGGGCATCATCATCCCATCATCATCCTATCCTTATATCATCATCATCCCACTCTTATTCCATCATCATCCTATCTTTCTATCATCATCCATTTTCCTCTATCCATACTTAATCTTCTTTGAAATAATGTTACTCGACACAAATCTTATCATCTCGAACATCATCTCAAAGAGCGGCAAAATGTAGACACTAAAAATTGTCCTAGGCCTGCGACTTCTAGATTCTTCATCATTTCCCCATTCATTTTAATTATTTAATTATTTTCTAATGTCATGAATCTTCTATTAATTAAATAATTTTAATTATTTAATTAATTCATTTCTATCTTTATTCTGCCTTGATTAATTAAATAATTTTATTTATTTAATTATGTCACTAATTAAGTCCCCTTCTTTCTAAAAATTAAATAAATTCTTATTTATTTATTTTTTATCCACTTTCCACTATAATTAAATAATTATTTAATTATTCATTAGTCTTTTCTCTCCTAAATTAAATTTATTAAATCATTATTTAATTCACAAGATTCCCTTTGTCACATTCTTCTATAATTAAATAATTACTTTAATTATTTAAGTATTCATTGACCACCTAAATTAAATAAGTTTTATTATTTAATTTTCTACAACAACCTCTTTATCTGTGCCAATCTTATCTTCCACATCAAATCTTATCTTTTGACATCTCATTTCATCTTAGCCCTTGATTGAATTATCTCATAATTCAATCTCAACCCTTCATCCTTATCATTTTCCCTAATTTTGCACTAACCCTATTTCATACAACTTTCAATCTTGGCCATTGATTAAGACATCTTATTGACATCCAATCTCAACCATCAATCAAAATCAGACCTTGCCTATAAATCAACCCTCTCATAAGCCATTTGGGGGATCGATTCTTCAAGTATCCTTATGCTGTCTAAATCATTCTTGAATCATTCATCCATTTCTATCTATCATCCTCCATCTATCATCTTTATCTTAATGTTATGCTGCTGAATTGAGCAACCAACATATCAAATCAATCGACCAATTCATCCATCATTGCATCTATTTGAGGTATTCGAAGATTTGGACTAGGTAATGCATGTTATTGTTTTATCATTTTTATTTATCGAAATTTTTCATATAACCTACAAGTATGTTTGATTAGGCCTAGAATAAATTGAATAAAAAAGCTATTTGTTACACCCCAAATTGTGACGTTATTATTTACCGTTACTAGATAGGGTAAATATGAATATAATGTGAATTTTGGAGATGAATTAATGATACTTAAACCTTGTTATCAATATGAATGTTATCTCATTTGATGTTGTTTCATTTGATGTTATCTCAGTTGATGTTATTCATGGTGATATACTACATTAATAAGAATAGATGGTTATTAAACTATTGTTGTTCTAACTTTTGAGATGTTTATATATATTGCTTATGTTGTGAACATATGACTCCCGTTAGCGTGCCATTGGATGCAGGTATGTGAACCATTCCTCTAGGCGGAGGGGAAATATCACTCGGGAGAGGAGCTTGGTTGGGTAATCGGTAAAGTAAACCATCTGAGCATATACATGCGTTCCTTAGACTGAGTAAGCTAAGTCAGTTGGTGTGAGTTATAGGTAAGTCATCCATAAGCTTGTATGTTGCATTAGAAGCCTTGTCTTCTTCTATATGCAATGTGTGATGTTTATCTGTCTTATGATATTACGATCATTATGATGGTAACGTAAATGGTTGTGTGTGAAACAAAAGTGAACATATATGCATGTATATTGTATATACACGTATTCATACGTATATACACATTGATACAAGCATATGCTAGCAGATGGATGTGCTCATACGGATGCATCAATGTGGTATACTTACATACACGTGTACATAGAGGTATACATTGATATATACATGAATATATGCACACAACCTATATATATGGATATTAATAATATTATATTATTATTGCCTGATGACTTTACATATATATGTATATATATTTATATATCGGGTTATTGACTAGCTCACGATATATTTATATATTTGTTAAATATATATATATGTAATTATATATCAAGGATTATATATAATATTATTATAGTAATATTAAAATATATATATATATATATATATATATTATATATATATTATATTAATAATACTCGGGTATTTAACTATATATCTATATATATATATAAGTTGTGTTACACAGGGACGCGTCCCCTGCCCCAAAACCCCCTGTACCCGTCCACATCCATCCCGGGGACGGGGGACGCATCGGGGACAGTCCCCGGCCGTCCCCAAATTAGAAAAATGAACAAGAAACGGGGGGGAACGTTTCCTCTCGTCTGGGAACGGTCCCCCGTCCCCGAGGACGGCGGGGGACGTTGGAAGCTGAATTCTTTAGCCAGTATCCATCTGATATTCTTATGAGGATCATAATACTTCTTGTTGATGTGGTAAGAGAGGTGGAAAAATTGAAGCTCATTTTCAGCTTCCCTGGCTGCTTGCAATGAAGAACAAACTTCATCTGAATTTCCCGTGATGATCGGGAAGTCAAGTCCTCCTTTCTTCTTTTTCTTCTGAATCTTATCGTAGGCAATGAGTTGCCTAGGTATTTCTAACATCAAAATCTTGTTCGTAGGGTATCTGGGCAACTTGTAAGGATATGAAGAGAACCCTTGCAAGCTGATGTAAGTGAATTTCGGAAATTGGATAAACCAACATCTGTACCTCTCTATCAACTCCTGAGCCTCCTTTGATATTTTGTGATGAGTTCTTTGCTAAAGTGACCTCGTTATGTGCATAGTGAAGGCATCATTAACCCTCTTGTAGTGAGACGTGCTCGTCAAGTGCAGCTGCGAACAGGCCTCATGAATCTTGAACTGCTGAGAGCCACACCCAATTGGCTCCTTGTATGATATTCCTTTGTATTTTGTCATCCGGGCCAGCATGTAAATGATATATGAGCTCATATAAAATGTTTTCGTTCTCCTCAAACTTCTGAATTGTTCATGCAAATTATCACTAATCATCACTGCCTAGTCAATATGCTCCTTGCCTTCTAGCACAAGATTGATGTAATAAAACATCCAAGGCTCAAAGATGAACGCCTGAGGACATCCTCCGACTCTGCTGAGCATCATAATCAAATCACAATATTCCTGCTTTAAGTCCTCTGAAATTATCTGCTTTGGCATCTTCGTACGAGTTGGCTTGGGCTTGTTCATCCAACAAGAGTTTATCATGTTAGCATATCTTTCAAATGTAGAAGCGTACATCCACTCAGCTCGTTCTCTTGTCTTGTAAATCACCTTCTCATGTGTGGGAATTCCAAATGCTTCGCCAATGGCTCCTAGCGTGAGGTTGGCAAACAACTTGCCATCCGGTGAAGTGATAGTCCTTAGCTCTGAGTTGTAACAGTTAGCACACTCCATGATCAACTCTGGACACTAAATTGCTGGTGGAAAACCAGCAGCTGCATAAAGCCCACTCCTGACAATGTTGTGTGAAGTGATCGATGGACGATGGCTTCCAATCCCCATCATTCGACTTCTGAAAGCTTCCAAATTGAAAGAGCCCAAATTTGTGTCACTTAACTTGCCCAGCCTCGAAGAGAACTTTGACTCCGACAGGAACGACTTGCTCAGCTTCTTGATCACAGCTTGTCTGGATGCATTTTCCTTGCTAGATTCAACATTGTTCTCCTTGCCAGCCACTCTTTTATCTACTTCAGCCATCCTGCAAAAACGAAAGATAGTCATTAGAAATTTAACTTCGAAAAAATAAAATCACACCGAGGCTACTAGGAGATAGAACGAAGTGAGAAGTTTCAGCACTGAAGTCCAACTTCAAACCTCAACAATTTCAGCCAAGTCAATTCCTTCTCAACACTTAGAAGATTTTCTCAACAGCACAACTCCCAGCACTTAGAAGAATTTTGGCCCAAGCCAGCTGCAGCAACTTCTCAACTTCGAATTTTTCCTTCCTCAAAGCCCAAGTTCGAATTTCCCTCTCCAAGTTTCAGCTTGCACTCGACAACTGATGAAGAAAATGAAAATCATCTTAATTCTTATAGCCAAGTCGATTTCTAGAAGGAAGCTAACTTTAGCCAGTTCATTCAAATTTCGATTTTCCCTCCTCTGGTAGCTGCAACACTTGTCATTTGGTGTCTGAGATATTTGACCTTCTAGAATTTCAAAAAGATTCACCTCCATGGCATAGGCGTACTTCACTTCACTAGCATTTCGAAATTTTCTCTGAAAAAATGTTAATTTAATTGTTCCCTCTAAGAAGTTTATTTCACTGGCTGAGGCATTCACTCTGTTACTTTATCCAACCCTGACCCGAGAAAATTGTTTTCATGAGAAATTTGATCAAGAATTATCTAGGCACCTGGTTTGAATTTCACAAGTCAAGGCGTCTTACTTTCAAAAATAATATTTCTATGCCTTAGAAAATTTTAATTTTCCTTAGGAAATTCTATCAAGCTGGAGCCCGAGTAAAAATCTTCACTTTAAATTTTCCAAAGAAGTGTAGAAGGCTTCAAAATCTATCTCTTGTCGAAAAATATCCAGTACCTAGAAGAAAATTTCCCTCAAAAAATGCAAAATTCATGTGTCTATAGGCGAAGGGGTACATTTAATTTTTTAATTTTGTACCTTAGAAAAATATTTTCACCAAAGTTTATTCTTTACTCCCTTCTTCCCTTGGGCATAGTTCTTCCTCTGCCTTGCCTTGAAAATTTTATTTAATCTTCATGAAGCTGGGCGCATTCTTGGGGTGGTCAAGGAATTCCCACACCTTAGAAAAAAATTTATTCACCACTTCCCTAGGAGGGTGCATTTACAAGGGTCTATAGGAATTTTCTTGCCTTAGAAACATTTCTAAGCCCCAATCTTCTCAAGGTGTGCGCATTTCACTAGAGGAGTGACCAACTTCCATTCTCAATGCCTTGGAGAAACTACTAATCACCTTCCCAAGATGCGCGCATATGAGGGGGGTAGGAGGAACTTTGAACACTTAGAATATTTTCCCACCCCCTATCTTCTAGCTTGGGCACATATCAAGGGTGGAGGCAGATTTTCAATGCCTTAAACATTTTCTCGTTTCTCCTCCAAGTTGGGCACATTCTCAAGGGCCCACAAGAATTTTCCCACACTTAGCATATTTTCAAATTACCCAACTCCACCTTGGGCGCATATTAGGGGTGGAGGAAAATTTTATACTTAGAAACTTTTTCTCACTTTGCCTCATGATGGGCGCATTTGACTAGTGGAGGAATTTTATCTACCTTAGCCAACTTTCTCACCACTACTTCCCTCCACCTTGGGCGCATTTGGAGGTATGCTTAGGAATTTTCAAGACTTAGACAATTTTCCAGCATCCTTCTTCAAACTGGGCACATTTGAGGTGTGGAGAGGGAATTATTTTATACTTTGAAACTTTTTCTTCACCCCTTTCCTAGGCTGGGTGCATTTGACTACGGGAGGAGGAATTTCTCCTGACTTAGTTGATTTTCTGAGCTCCTCTCAAGGCAGGGTGTATTTGAGGGGTCTTGTAGGAATTCCAACGCCTTGGCAAGTTCTTCCTCCAACTTGCTTCAAGTTGGGCGCATTTGGGGATCTAGACTTCCATTTTCAGACTTAGACAAATTTCTATGCCTTCTACCTAGCCTTCTAGTTTTAGAAAGTTCTAGTGCTCTTGTGACTTCCATGGATTCTCAGTGTTTCAAGACCTGATTTGGCTGACCCTGACCCTTGTGAGGTAATTGTCGTGTTCACACTTGTCATCTGTGTTGGCCTGCTATTTATAGCTTGTTTGAGAAGTGCCTTACTATAAATAGTAAGTGCTCAGATTGCCTTCAAATTTTACCAGTGGATCCTTGAGAGATACTGATTGCAATGGGATACATCAGTTTTCAGAGATTTTGGCGTTTCGCCCTTCATCTTGGGTACCGAAGCTAGAAACCCTGATCTGACTTGCATGTCGCTCAAATGATCTCCGTTTGACCCCATTTCTGTTGCATGTCGCTCTGTTCGTGATGCTGAAGTGTTGGGTAGTTGCCGGAGTGATCTTGCTAAAAATAGTAAGTGTCCGAAAAATTGACCAATCAGCTGTCGAATGAATTTGCATGTCACCCAGCTCGAGAGATCTCACAAAACCCAGAACAACCCAACAAACTGGACTGCATGCGGGCACTGGCTAAAAATAGTAAGTTCCTGAAAAGTGATCAACTCTGCTTGCACGTTACCTTGTTGCGTAGCTCTTGAAAAATTCATGAAGAATATGCTGACATGCACTGAAAAATCCCTCATGCAAACCCTAAAATTTTCTCTTGAAGGCAGCGTGATAAAAAGTCCTGATCCTAGTTTGCATGTTACATCACCACGAAGCTCCTAAAAAACCCACAAAGAATATCCAGACATGCGTTGAAGATTTCAACATGCAAACCCTAAAATAGCCTCTGAATTCAAGACTGTTGAAAGTCATCATCTCAGTTTGCATGTTATATCATCGCGAAAGTCTCGAAAAACCCAAAAAGATTCCCCAGACATGCATTGAAAACTCCAACATGCAAACCCTAAAAATAGCCTCCGAAACTTGAATCATTGAAAGTCAGCATCTTGGTTTGCATGTTATACCATCGTGAAGGTTTTGAAAAACCCAGAAAGAATCTCCAGACATGCATTTGAAACTTCACATGCAAACCCTAAAAATGGCTTCTAAAGCCCAGCCCAGACTGCTAAAAATAGTAAGTTGTCAAATCTAGCTCAAAATTCGCAAGCAGATAACTTAAAGTGTCCTAAGCACGATGTAACAGTCAAAATTCCATTAGCCAACTCAATTTGACCTCAAACTGACATGAAAAGTGCAAACCCTAATTCTATAGACTTAGCCAAAATTTCAATTCAGACGGGCACACCCCCGAAAAGGCAGACAGAAAAGAGAGAGACAGCAAGAAAACCAAAGCCAAAAGACGGGAACGGAGAAAAAATTAGGGGGTCCCCATTTTGAATGGGGTGATGTGTGAAGAGGTCACAACATAACCTTCAACCAAGTCTTGCATGGTGTATTCTATACCAACTCTTACATGGTATCAAAGCATGTGGAATTGCTTCTTGTTAGTCTTAAATGAGAGATCTAGGTTGCAAATCTTGGTGGATCTTGAAAATTTGAATATGATCTTCTCTTGCATCGAATGATGATATGTAAAATCATAAAAACTTGAAAAGAAATACCAAATTTGGGAATTTCCTCTTTGTGGCTTTGTATTGCAAGTTCAAATTGAGTTCAAAAGCTTCAAGAAAGATAGCTTTTCCTTTTGATAAATCGGTTTTTGATTTTGGTGTCTAGTTTTTTCTAGAAATTGTAGATTCTCACAGGTGTTGTTGAGTCGTTCTCATTTTGGGAACTTTTGGGGCTCTATTGTCGTTCCTACGATAACATTTTGTTGTGCAATTTCATTTAAAGGTGCATAATTTTTCATGTACTTTGCAATGGTGTGATTAAATTGATCTCATTCTATATCAGATTGTACTTTGAGCTCGTGGTCAAATTTGGCATCTCTAAGCACTAAGATCAAGTCCACTTTGTTGTTTCACAAGTGGCACCTATAATCGCACTAAGTATAAAGTGTCAAATCATATATTGTTTGGGGGGGTTTCTTGATTGAGTAATCTAGGGGGTAATCTTGTGGTGGTTGATTGCTTTCTTTAGCTTATTGTGTGTTTTTGCAATGGGAAAATCTCAAATTGAACTCCTAACTCCATATAATTATGCATCATCAATAAAATCAGTATGGAATTATCTTATGTGAAAGGGTTGTTTAGGCCATGTAAAAGAAGCCATTCCCCAACCTATTGATGCTAAAGAATTGGCAAAATGGGAGCTTGATCATGAGAAAACACTTGGATGCATAAGTTCATTAGTCTCATTTGATTTACGATTTCATGTTGAATCATGCAAAACACCTAAAGAGGCTTGGGAGACTTTTAAGAATTTGTATGTTAAAACTAATAAGATTAGGGGATATCAGATTTACAATGCTTTGATGAATCTTGATCCATAATGTTTTGACCACATCCAAGACTACATCTCCAAGATTAAACAACTAAGAACATAGCTGATATTGAAATATGGGCAGAGATTTGAGGAGAGTTTATAGAAGCTCTACATAAAATTCTCTACACATAATATGTTTGCATTCTTCATATTATTTTGTTCAATACATTTGCATATATATAGGATTTACATATCCCATATTATAGGAAACTACCTATAACAACTTGCTAAAGATACAAGTTGTTTTAACAACTCATAATACACGCAAACAAATAATCACAACCAAATAACAAATAATCTACAAGAATGATGTGATATTCTCAACACTCATAACCAACCTACTAAACTATTATCTTATGCATCCTATGATGCAATATTCCTAACAGCTGAAAGATTGCAATATTGATAAAGAGGATTTACAATTGACTCTAAATGTGTTATCCAAGCTTGGTCCTAAGTATTCAGTGTTTGTTTCTTGATTTCATATCCACCAGCTTTCTATGGGAGCATCATATGTTGATCCTAAATTTGATGACTTTACAAATCTCCTAATCCAAGAGGAAGCAAAGTTAATTCATATGGGTCTAATAAAGTTTTCTAGGTCACAAGCATTGTTGGCTAGTGAATCTAAGGTACAAAAAGAAACAGGGAATGCTAAAAAGAAGCAAAAGAAGAAAAAGAACAAGCTACATAAAGAATTTGAATTCTCTCCCTCTCAAGGGGTATCATCTAAGAAGGAGAAGCCTACATGTGTATATTGCAAGAAAATAGGGCATGATGAACATCTATGTGATTCAAAATAGCTTGATGAGTTGAAGCATCTTCTTAAGAAGAATCAAATCAATTTTTTGTCAGCATCTAAGAGCTCATCTTCTTCTTCTTCATCAAAGTTTGATAAACATAAGGGGCAAGCACTTGTTGCAATTGCAGATTCTAAGTTAGAGAGGTGGATACTTGATTCAGCAGGCTCACATCACATGGTTTCATTAGAAGTATGTTCGCTTCATTTGAGTCTTGTTCATCACCACACATCATGATGGCTAACAACACGTGTATTTGTGGGAAGGGATCAATTGACATGGATGGTGGAGAATTCAATGATGTTCTTTGTGTGCCTTCATTGTCAACAATATCCTTTCTATCTATCAAATCACACATGGTGGAGCAAGCAAGAGTGTTGAGTTCACACCAGATCCTGTCACACTCTAAGATTTGCATAGCAAAGATACAGTTGCAATTGGGGAGGTTGGTCATCAATCTCAAGTCTACACCTTCTCACATTTTGCAAATGTTCGCATTCAAGCATCTAGTGTGGACAATATGAAGAGATTCAGTATGGTCATTTGAATCTTATTTTTCTTTCATCCATTGAGGTTCTAGAGACATGTGTCGATATTCCATCTCCTTCATCTACTATTGTATCTAATGATGCTTGTGTTGCCACAGTTTTGGCTCCTTGTGATTCAATGCAGCAGGACATCCATTGCCTTCCAGAAATGGCTACTTGGGATGAGTACTTGACAGACATTGCAGGTTTGTTTGCAGAGGCCCATATTTCTGAGTTGAGAGACACCAATGATTGCATACATCTCTTTGATGGAGATGATCCTTCTTCAGTTATTGTGAGGTAACACACTGACATGATCATTACTCACAATTTGACATGAGTGTGGCTTCTTTTGGAAAGCATTTGGAGGCTTCTTTGTCTTCAAAGGAGATTTCTTTTTCCTTGGATTGTGTTCTACAATCAGTTCTATGAGATTTTGGATTATCCTCTTTTGCAATGTGGCCTAGAATGCATGTTTGGAGTGTAACATTTTTTGGCATTGACATGGAGACACTTGAGCATTCTTCAAAGACATCACACATCATCCATTTTCCCACATCTCCCTTTCAAGAATGGGAAGACATCCTACATACCATCTTGGTTTTGTTTCTTCCTAAGGGGAGGAATGTTGTTTGAGGATATTGGATCATCTTTAGCATTCAATGTCGAGCATCTACCTTCATTCAGGACACTCTACGTTGAGGGTGGGATGCATCTCCTCTCTTATGGAGGATTTTTTCCTTGCATGGGATTTTTTCCTTCTCATTCATTATTGAGAGCATTTTTTTTTCATCTCTCTTTTGGGGAGGAGTTTTGTACCACTAAGTTTTCTCTTTTTCTTTGTTTGTGAGAGATTGTATTTGTACATGGGCACCTAACATGGCCTCGTAGTCGAGACCCATCCTTGCATCTTTGCATCATTTGCATAATATTTTGCTTCTCCCTAAGTTGCACTTAAGAGGGGGTGTTGGTGTAAATAGGTGTTTCACCGGGTCCTATTTACATGTTAAGTTTTCTTAGGTCCTAGGGAATCTTTCTAGAAGGTTGTTAGTTGTCATAAGATCTTATCTTTTGACATTTAATGATTGAGTTGAAGTCATTTAATATTAATTAGTTTTCTCATGACATAGGATTAAAATACTTTTCAGGATCCTATCTAATCCTATGTATCATCTTGGCTATATAACGAGGTGGTCTCATGTGTAAATCAAACAATCATACAATCATAATCTATCATTTGCATCCTTTGATAGGATAGCATTATTCTCTCATAGCTGATCTCTCTTGTGCTTTCATGAAGTTCCTAGATCTTGGGTGGCTATAATCTTCAACCAAAGCTTGCATGGTGTAAAGTATTCTATACCAACTCTTACATAACCACTTGTACCAACGATTTTTTTTCATAAATGTGTTTTTGAATAACTATGGCTTCTTGTAGAAGGTGCTCGGCACAAAGAATCAGTTAGAGTGGCTAGGGTCTATTCAAGTTTACTAATCCTTGCTATCAAATCAGCAATAATAATATCATTCTCTTGCAACTATGCCCAGAATAGCAAGAAGCGATCTTGGATATTGAAACCTAAAGCCTCAATTCTTGATACCTAGTTGTAAATGTTGGCATATTTCAATCTGGGAGTCAACACCTTGTGATGGAAAGTATACACTCTTGCATTAGGGGGGGTGCCATTTTGGAACTATAGCTCTAGTTCTTAATCTATTTCTACCTACGTTCATGTTTACTTTTCTAAGCATATAAAAATGTTGAACTAACCATCATGATTTCATACTAACAAAAAGCAGATCTTGTGTTGCACATTCTACCTCAAGAATACCCTATAGAGTCATGCCCTATCTGAGGAATCCTTGGAACAAAGGGGTGTAGTCATGAAAGGAACAAACATGCTAGCACAAGAAATAAAGCTTTAGAACAACAAAAGCACCAAACAATCTTTTCCCTCATGTGCAAAGAAAATATGACAAGGAGCATGTAAAAAGAAGAGAGAGGAAGACCTTGCAACAAAAGGGAAATATTTTTAGGAATCTTTCAGACATCTTAAACCTGTAGAACCCCTTGAAACAACCTTGAAATCCCTTTGAACGACCACAAAATCCCTTCAAACACCTGTAGAGATTACCTAAGTTGTTTAGTACTCTCTAACTTGTCTTAAGATAGAAAGTCATAAAAGGAAAATATTGACATCCTCTTTAGCATTTGTAAATGAAAAATCCTTGAGCTTATCAAAATACTTATATACCTTGTCCTCATATGTGAGGATAGAGAAGGCTAATAATTATATCCTCAGTCAACAACAATTCACTCATTTCATCTTTGGTTTGATCACTAGACCAATTTGTGCAACTCAGATCTTTCTTAGACTACATAGACAAGTGCAGCTACACAAGTAAGATGAACAACTCTTAGGAGAAGATAGGAAATTGCTCTAGAGGGTTTCAACATCTCATCAAAAGGTTCTCTAAGGTGCTATTCAATGTAGCTTTTGGCCAGTCCCATGACCTAATGCTCCAATTAGGACCTTTGACCATTTGCAACTCATACTAATGACCATTTTTGCATCAAATTCCAATCAAAGGAAAAGTAAGCCTCAATATTCCAATTTTTCAAGGCATGATTAATACTAAGGTTCTAGATGGCTGAACTCAAAACTTTGAGACATATTTGATATTTCTCTATCTATTGCTTCATTGATGCAAAGAATATCACCTTCATCATGCTAAAGATGTCCAAATCAATTTTGCGTTGATAGAAAATTAGCAGTTGTAACAAAGGATTTAACAATTGGTGCAAGAAAAGACTAACGAATTCCATGACATTCTCATGCACTTAAGAATCAATGATGTCAAGAAAAACAACGAGTTGAATTACAAAAGTGGACTTAATCCTTACATGAATACAAAGATGGGTTTCCTAATCTCCAACACCTTGGGGTAATCCTACCATCAAGCCTCCAAGATTAAAGAGAAGGCCAAACTGAAACAAAAGATACCTATCTTTTTGTGACTTTGCAAGCAAGAAGAAAAAACCCCATTAAAAAACAATCACATCAAATATATAAGAAGAAACAACCTCCTATGCAATTCATAAAACAATCACATCAAGGATATAAGCAGAAAAAACATCCTATGCAATATAAAGTTTTGACAACTCTAGTACAAGATAAAGGCGAGGGGAAGAAGGGATTGATCCATATACTTTGATACAAAGCGATAAGAGCGCAAGTGAAGCAACAAGACAGATCATGTGATTGATGTAAATGTGCTTCTAAGATAATTGAGATATGTACAACATTCAAAATATAGAATAATGACAGTATGACTGTAAAAAATTTAATAAAGTACACTAGCCCATGTGGCTGTCTCATCATGCAGAAACTAAAACAAATCAACAAATTACCCACATAAATGTTGTATTTCTTTTATTTAGAACTGAAATCCAAATGCTTCTTATATTACCTGGTGTGGATTTCTTTCCATTATTGATTGTTCCTTGAATTTTAACTTGCATGATAGTTGTCCATTCCCTTGAATATGCATTGTCCCATAATGTTCACAATAAAGTTTTCCAAGAATTAGATTGTAAATTGAGGTTGTCACCTGAAGAAACACATTACACAGAAAAAATTTAGAAATTGACCATCCTTGTACGTATATATAGAAAGAGCAAGGTTTGCCACAATTTTTAAGCTATATTCTATATAGGAAAGGAACAAATAAAACCCAACCATTTAAGGGGTTTAACCTTACTCCACTGGAATACTTCTCCATCTGCAAATTTAAGGCTAAGAATTCCAATAGGATCTAGCTGAATAGAACGACCCCAAAATCTGCTTTTCAATGTACTATCACCCCAAAAAACCCAGCCTCTTCCTTCACAATGGCATGCTATGGTCATGGGATGATGGCTGACCTGTCATTAAAAAAGAGGGTATTAGACAAGAGCTTCTATCATGCAATTTATTATGAAATAGCATAGAAAGGACCCAGAAATTTGATTAAATTAGGGGACGAAATTCCAACTCTATGATAACCTAAAATGCAGTTGTCAAAATGTACTTATAACAAGGTTCAAGTACAAACATGGAGCAGCATATGACTGTAGACAGACTATAATAACAGAAAAAAAAATCTTAAATGTTTTCTACATAGCCAACAAGTGCTATATATATATGGGCTTTCAGTGAACTTCTTTTCTGTATGGAATGATTTTTTTATAATATTGTCATGTATATAAGCTTCCTGTTTGAACAAGATATTATTTTACCTACGAGTATTTGATCTCTTATCAAAAAGGATAAAAATTTAACAAATTCAGCAGAATAATGCCATAAATAAATATTTCCAATCATAAACATGTGTTTTTACTTATAACAGCTTTTACCTCTGTTTCTCCATGTACGGTAATTGGTAATTCATATCTGAAGGATAACTCTTATGCTGAAACACTAATGCTGTACAGAGAGATCTCTACAAGACAGTTTTGGAGGCAGAACAAGCATTTGGCATTTATATGCAAACTGCAATATCTCGGCAATAAAAACTAAGGGACTTTGTGTGCAATTCAATTTCTCTCTCAAACTGTTAGTTTGTCTGCAGCTGAGAAGAACTTGTCTACTTATAGCTTCATCCACTATATCAAGAGACACAATTTCGATAGAGTAACAATGCTACTTGGAGTTCATTGTGGTCCATGTCTTAAGCATAGAATGATTAAACATTATTTACAGGGGCATACCACATGTTGGGATGTTCATCCTCGGGATGCCTCATAGGTTGATTGGGAGGACATAAATATTCAGCAGGAATTATTGGGATGTCCCCGAGTGTATTTGATCAGCCAGGGGATCCTGAGAGAGATGATCAAATTGACATATATGATGTTTAGATTTAAGGCATGTTTTAAGCACATGGAAGCTGAGGATAGAGCCATTAACTATGCTTACACCATAATTTTATTGTTATTTGTATGTCGTCTTTTCTGTTTAGTATTTATTCTATCGAAGAACTTACTAGTTACTACTATTTTGGTGTTCACAATGTTAATTATCTTGTATGATTTACTGTTCTATAGGACATATATATTATCAATCTTCAAATTTTCATGTCAATTTGAATTTAATTCTGCAAATATCAATCTCATGTATACAAATTTCAAATTTGACGAGATGATTAATCCAGTTTAAATTATCGTTTAATGTCAAATGATGAGATTGGGAATTAAGAAATTAAATTCGTTGTCTATAAATTTTACTATTTTGAATTATATTATGATTGCTCAAATTTGTTGTTATCTATCCATTGTTTAGCCATTAAAATTATTATTAGAATTCAAGTTCCCTGAAATTTCCAAACATTCAAGGAACAAATCCCTGCTTACCCGTATTTCATGCACCAAGAACCTCATGTAATTTGCATGTATACATCTATGTGCACATTTATTTTTATTATTGCATTGATAAAACAAAATAGTTACAAGATCAGTTAGAAAAACTCTTCCATTGTACAAACAAGAAAGGGCTAGTTACTGTTGGTTTTCTGAATGTGTTGCACGGCTGCTCTTCTCCTTCAGTAGGGTGCAGAAATCAGCAGCTTTGGCTATTTTTTTCCCACCTGTCCTGAGCTCAGTGCAGGTCTTCTATTTACCACGAATACAATTTCTTATATTTAGAGGGATTCTAAAGATTAGTTGTTATCCTTATATCGAGAACAAGGCACTTCCTTTTTTCTGCTTTATTCATTTCTTCTTCAGATTTTTTAGGAGAAAACTTATTTACCTAAACTTGCCACTCCACTAAGATGGGTGTTTGTAAATACTAGAAGCTTCACTTATTCTATAAAAGAGACCTAGGGTGCATAACTGAGAGAAGAGCAGAAAAGATAGAGAGAGAGCAGTTTTGAGTGCAATTTAATTCCTTTCAGTTTAATAAAACACCGACTTTTTAGTAGTGTTCATATTTTCAACAATGTATGTTTGCAAGTTATCATACTCAAGTCTGCTATTTTGACTGAAGTTATAGTGTACAGTTAGGGCTAATTTTCTAAGTGCAGAATGTGTTTATCAAGGTCTAAAACTTTAAATTGATATCAGATCACAATACTTGAAATCTTCTAAATCTGTTTATGGAGTGTGTTGCTACACTTCAGAGTGGTTGTCGGAGGATTTTAGCAAGTGTGATGCCCTTGCTTCAGTGATTGAAGAGATTTGACTTGTGAGAGGTTGTATGCTGGGATGCCTAGGTGCTCCAGCAATTGGATTGTTTATCTGCACCTGTGATAGGCTGCTGATCTGAGTTATTCCCAGCTAATACAGATACAATTATGGTTAGTCTCCATCTTAGAAAGTGTGACTGTCTAGAGAGTGCTTCTGACTATACACCTATAGCTTGCAAATGCTACTGGAGGAGGTTAATCTTTGGAGTTTTGTGGAGATGAAGATTGCATCTGCTACTAATACTGTTTAGTTGGTTTGAAATAACAAAAAGTCAACCAAAATGAAGCAAATCATCCTACATTTGGTGAAGGACCATTTCATCCCTCACATCACAAAAAAGAGGATAGTGAAGGAGATGTCCGATGCCTTCACCACTCTATCTCAGAGTGAACATCTAGTTCTACTATAGAACAAGCTTAGTGCCATATGCATGAGGGATGCAAACATAGTGGCCAATTAACTTATGAAGATCATTGAAATTCGAGACTAGCTCACAACTATCATGTTAAAGGTGGATAATGATAAGTTGGTGTCTACGGCTTTAGATGAGCTCTCTCCATCCTAGGACTAGGGTTTGGCCCTAGGGTTTGAGCGCCACCTTCTAGGAGTGGAGCGACCTCATCCTTGAGGCGATTTGTGGAGATTTTTGGCTGCTACGGTTTGGAAAATACACTCAGATTCGTACAGCAGCAGACCAGTCCTCTTCTGGCATTGTTGAAGGTTATAAATTGGTGCTTGTGGCAAGGGTTTCATCTCTCATTTGGAGCACCCACCTTTGGAGGAGATTTTGATGGTTTTTGTTGCATCCATTCGGCATTATCGACGACATTCTAGAGCAACGAATATTGCAGACCTGTGCGCCCACTTGATTTAGCCCTTTTGGTGTTGTGGAGATTCATTGCCATAGGGTTTCAAACCCTAAGTTGAGCACCACACCTTGGAGGTCTTTTTCATCATTTGGAGGTCAATTTTGCATGTAAATTGGCATGTATGAAACTAAAGGTTTATAGCAGGTTATAGCTAGGTATGTTTGGCATGTTTGCCTATAGTATTTGATGTATCTGAAGACTTCATAATTATAAATTATAAATTTATAACAGCAGACTTCTGTTCTGAGTTTCCTATCATTTTGGTAATATTTTGGTGTTGAATCATTGTGTAATTCAACTATGATTTTAGCACATGTATTGGCATGGCTGTTATGATGTTTTTGGCATGTTAAGTGGTTGTTATAAGTGTTTGATTCAGTCTGAAAAAGAAAATCAGATCTGCAGAACTAGGGCTTTGAAACAGATTTAGAAATAAGAAAATTAGGGCAAAAATCAGAGCTCTAAAATCAGAAAAAATAGCAAATATCTTATGTGCAATATTTCACAAAGAGTGATAAAAAATGGTATATCACTAATCCTCTAGAAACTCATGACTACTTTAACAGCAAGAATCATATTAGAAATTCCAAGTGAGAACTTGAAAAGTCAGAAGTCTGATTCTTCAAGCTGCAAAAATTGCTTCGAATTAACCTATAATGTACTTTAACACCATGCTAAATAGAGATGATCCATTGATCATAAATGCAATATAAAGCACTCAAACTATGGAAATTTTTCATGGGAACAAAAGCATTGGATACACCATTATGTCACACTAATCACATCCCATCCCCATGGCAGATCAATTCCACAATGGCAACTATGGAAAAAGGAAAGAAAACAAATTAAAAAGAACGAAAAGAATAATCAATATTGTCAGAGTGGGTCACCTACCATGACAAGAGGGGAGTATGGCACCCCTCTATAGCTTTCATGTCCCTAATTATAATTAGGAGATGGCGTCAATATGGGCGCCTTGACAAGAGTAAGGACATTCATCAAAGTATGAACACGGGAAACTTATGGAGGAAAAAAAGGGGTTTGATGTAACTACCCTCATAGATAGATATGTCAAATATAGAAGCATGGAAAGTTGGACAAAAATCCCTCGAAAAACAAACGTATTCCTATGGAATACCATGATTGCAAGACACGCAAAAATCCAATTTGTTGAAAAGGTGGAGAAACTTTCAAGCAAACACAATTGGCAAGTGAAGAGGAAAACTACACAACCTTTGTTAACATCCTCCCTACCTACGCTAAAACGAGAGCTTTTGAACACAATATGGACATCCATCAAAGAATAAGGGATGGCGGAAGTTTGTCAAACTTTTCCCTTGACTAACAGATGGAATGAAGCCTCTGATGCATAACCAATGAAGTTTATCAATGCAACACGAGTAAGATTGCCAATTTCTAGAAGAATTATTGGAAGAGCAAGAGTTCAAAATTAACAAGCTCCTTGGGGAGGATGAAAATCGATGTTTCATCTTAGATGTTTTAACCATCTCTTAGTTTGAGAGCACAAGAAGACCAAAGTTAACTATGGGACTTTTGGCACAAAGAGGAAGGAGATCAAACATAGAAATACTACAAATGGAAGCCCATGACTCAGTTGCAAAGTGGACTACAAATGCTCTCCTCTCATGAAAAGGGAGGAAGCTAAAAACGATGTCAAGTTGAAAGAGCATATTTCAGTGCCTAAATCAAAATTATCTTCAACATCGTTCCTAAATTGAGTACACGAGCTTTCTTCATCTTACTTTCCTAAATTTGTGTTAAATTTTGGTTTATGCACTCTATTAGCTGAAATGAATTTCATATAGTTGTTTTATGCTTATGGTATGAACCTCTTCCGTATTATCCCTTGCCTTGCACATAATTCACATTTCTTGGTGACATTTTTCCAAATAGTTAACATGCTTTTTCTAAGCTTAGATAAACTTCTCATAAGAGATCATCAAACATTTTTATGCTAGCTGAAATAGGTAGCATGTAACTTTACTTGGTATAGTGATTTTATATGTTAATGTCGCACTAGGTAACATTATATTAGTGACATATGTTGTTAAATTTGTGACAATTTATTCTTATTTCCATAGCTTATATCAAAATTGGTTATGACCAATGAAATCGATGAATGGTTAAGCATTCCAAAGATATGAAAGAAGTGGAGCTAAAACTTCAATGCGAAGGCTTGTTTCAGCAATTGTATAAATGTAGTGGTCATTGATATTAGAAATAGGTGGACATGATTAATGATGATTCTAAGGTCAATTACTTATGGGGACCATTGATAGTGTGGAGTGTTAATATCAATAGATATGTTGCTTCTTTTGAGTCCGATCAATAGTTAGGTAAGATTCACTTATTGTGTTGTGGCAAGAAGTTCTACCTCTATTGTATAGCCATAATCCATTTAGTTGGTTAGTTGGGGTTATTGTTTATTTCTTCCCTTGCTAATATATTGAGGGTATTATATGTTTGTAAACACACTACTTAGCATAGAGAAGAAGGTTTATTGTGTAGTCATTGACCAATGGGTTTAATTGTTGATTATGAGCCTAGTCCGAATAAGTGAAATTGATAGTTGAAATTGAGTTTATTGACTCCTTCGAGTGTTGATTAGGTATGTTTTGTTAGTTTTAGATTAAAGTTTTTATATGATAATGGTCACAATATGTCATTGCAAAAGAGGAGAAATTTGTATTTGTAAGTAATCAACCTAGCCTCTATGTTAATGGGATTAGCCTATAAGAGGTTATGGGATGTTCATACTAAATTATGAATCAAAATGATGGAGAGGTCTAATTTGAAATCGCATGGTCTATGAATGGAAGTCATTTCGTAAAAGTTTTGAAATTAGGAACTTGGCTAGGTTTCCCTACATACAGTTAAGCATTATTAATTGTTGGGAGTCATTAAAAGGAACCATCATTGGGTATTATATAGTATTCTTGGAATTTGAAGTTTGATAGTAATCTTTAAACTTGATGCTTTCTAGTTTGTTTTCAAATGGGTATTGATATATAATGATTTGTTACACTGCTTCGTCTTATAACCTTCTATGGTTTTCCTTCTATAGTATTCTTTCTATTTCACCCCCTAGAGGAAAGTTACTCGAGTGGTTTATGAAACCCTAGAGATAATTACCTATGTGTATGTCCCTTGAGAGATTTAGTGAGAACTAAATGGGACTTTGATCACCTTTGTAAGTGAGTATGTAGGCAATCCTTGGGCAAAGGATGCCCTTCTGATCCAAATCAATAGGGAGGGGTTTGGGTAATGCCCAAGGCTTAGGTATTCCTAAATTTGATCAACCTTCCTTCTTTAGTATGCTTCATCTAGAGGCCAAATTCACACATATAGCAATAATCTAACCTTCCAATTAATATGTCCCCACTATATAGGAGTGACCCAGTGAAAGGCAATTGATCTTCATCAAGCTTACCTAATTTGAGATTTGTGATGTTTGGCTTTCCGTAATCTACTCAAATGAGATTAAATGTGAATGTGTGAGGATGCATGTAAGCTTATTTGAATTGAAATAATTGGAGTTATGTGTTGAGCACCATAACCTTATGTTTGGGATATTTAACAAGTATAGGAGGGCATAAGTTATCCTCAAGACCTAGTATGGTCTATTCCTCCCAAAATAAGGGCATGATAAACTTGGCCTTGACATGGCTAGTAATGAGTTAAGGAAACTTGTTAACATGTATTTAATGATGATGTCAAGATAAGACAGTTGGATTTATTGGTGTGAAGAAGTCTTGTTGTGCATGGGTGGTTTGTTAGTTCTAAATATGTATCTGATTTGGTGTTGAATTTAGGACGGAGTTCCTTATGCCCACCTATGCCATCTATGGGCAATTAACAATAGGCATTACTAAATTTGATACAACGCTTTACCTTTATATCTATATGATTGGTACTTTACAAAATGGTACATACTAAGAAATAGGATATTGTTTAATATTACCATTGTGGGTTCAATTTCTATCTAATAAATAATGTGTTTCTAAATAATGGGTTTCCAAATACCAACAGAATGAAGTGAATGGACTTTGATTACTTGTAAATTAGTATTATTTATGTTTGTGTTCATATAAGACCAACTCATGTAGGTTCAATCCTATTCTTATGTGTTTGAAAATGTCATGCCAAGGCCTATAGGACTCTGGGTGTAGGTATATGGATTACTTATTGTGGTATGTAACCAAGTCAACCTGTTGTGCCCAATCAAAAAAATTTGCTTCATTAAGGCATTTTGTAAAGAGTGGTCATCAAAAGTCAATTTCTAAAAAAAAGTTTCTATTTTTAGAAATTTTCTAAAAATAGACTTGATTCAGGGTTTTTTGGGTTTGTTGTCAAATGGATGTTGGCAAAACTCTCTAAAAATAGAATCTTTTTTTTTGGAAGGCTCTAACAAATTTTGATTGGTCGAAAATAATTCCCAATCAAGCCAATCCAGTCAAAATCGTCAAAAGGTTAGGATTTCTCTGGTGGGTCAATTCTACTTTTTCAGAAGGCGAAACATGAGCTCCAAGGTCATCAATGGAGGATTATCTACTGCCAGGTACTAGATTCAAAGTCTCAAATGCTATGTAGAAAATGTCAAAACTGTTAACGATCAAGAAAAGGTGGAGTTCACGCGAAACAAACGCAAATCAGCAAATGTTGAAATAAATTCTAACTTTGGCAAAGTTAGGCGCCCCTGTCCAGGAAGGGCACCTAGCATCTCATGCCTTAGTCAATTTTGCCCTCTTTTCGAAAAATGTGCAATTTTCTACGTCAACCCCATTTAATTATGCAAAGAAACAGTCAAAAGCAATTTCCAAGGATGGGAAAAGCAAGAGTTCATCTTAGTTATGTTCAAGCTCCTCTGTTGATTCATCATCCAATGTCGAGGATCTGTTAGATAGCAGAAAGTGCAGATCGAACGGTGGCAGATTGCGGAAAAATGAACGAAATCAAAGAAAAAGATGAAAATCATTAAAAAAATTCTGAGGCATGGAAACCTGTGCGCCCCTGTCAAGGAGAGGCACCTAGCATTTAATGCCTTGAATATTTTTCACCCCGTTCGAAAATTCATCAAACTCCTCCGTCAGCTCAATTACGGTCCTCAGCAAGTCAATCAGATGCAGTGTCGGGAGTGTTAATGATATAGCAGCTTCGATAGCTCCTTCCAGCTCAGCTCTTTTGTGGAAACATAAATTGAATGATAGCCGTTGGCTATTCAATTTATATTTATTGTTTTGTATTATTTTCATTATGGCCGACATGAGAAAATACGAATTCATCTTGGTCACTTATTAGAAGACATTTAATATTTATTAAGGCCGACATTCTTTATGAATATATTTTTGGCCGACATCCTTTGTGTCTTGTAAATAACATTTATCTCGGCCGACCTTATGATATGAGGAGGTGCGACCTCCCTAAGTTGTATATATACAATGCGAACATCATACAAAGATACACATTATACAGTGCGAAATACATACAGGGCGAACATCAAGAAAGTGCGATATATCATCTAGTATGAATTATTTGCAAGGACGAATTCATTGCTAGCAGATTGCGAATCATCAAAGTTCAGTTTGCGAATTTGGTCAAGAGCTAATAAGTGCGAACTCTTCAAGAGAGAAGTGCGAATTCTTCTAAGTGCAGATTGTGAAGTTAAGTGCAGATCAGAGATCAAGTAAGAGCAGATTATTTGATTATTCTACAGCCATTGCTGGTACTGATATTGGCCTTGTGTGTGGCCTCTTTGTAAAGAGACTTGTTGCCATTATTTTATATATAAGAGAGATCTTTGTTGCTGGGTTTTTCTCCCTCAAGTGGAGGGTTTTCCCAGGGTATCTGCTGTGTTATTGTGTCTGATTTGAATTAATTTTCTGTGCACTAAATCTGATCATTAGTTTTCAACATGGTATCAGAGCGGGTTCTAGAGATCCGATCAGATTTAGTTCTGGCAGTGTCATTAGTTGTGCAATCTGAAAGTCCTTGAATCCAAAAAAAAAAAAATACAGAGTATCTGGTTTTATTAGGATACTACTTATTCTTTAGGCGCTCAAGGAGTTTAAGTTCAGCGATTAGTATGAGGGAGTCAAATATTATGGATTCATGGAACTTTTGTAGAGGATCAAATTTTATTGGAGACAAATGATCATAGCCTGTAGCGGCTAATATTTATTTCATTCGAGCCTCCTCCTCTAGTGCCGTATAGATGGTGAAGTGTCGATTTCAGAGGAAGTCGTCTAATATCTACCTCCTCTGGAGAAGACGTATCCTTGGGAGAGATCACCTTCATGGATAAAGGTTGGGGCTTCTAGCGTCTGGGTCGCAGCTATTTATCTCTTTTGTATTCGCATATGTGTAATCCTCAATAGGCATTGAAATCAGTGTTGACCCTGTCAAAGCATAGTGGAGCGATATATCATGATGCCTCTGGTTTGCAAACAAGAGACATGACACTCTTTTTTTTCATCCTGAGAAGCGTTGGAAGAAGAACTTAGAAAGATCTAAGGTGATTCGATGGAGAGTATCGCAGTTGAGAGTGGTCACGGGAATGCTAACTTATTTCCCTTGAAATCGAAAAATCATCATATTTACGGTTATCCTGTCATCGGGTATCGGAACCATCACAAGCTTTGATGTCTGAGTCATATTTATCATTGCGATGAGAGTATTGGGCCCTTGTAGAAGTTCCGACAACCTTATTATAGAATGTTTGCATATTCAAGAGACTCGATAACAGGCAGCGAATTTGCATTCATCGTATATCATTGGCGCCAGTTTCTCATACATCCCGATATCGGGAATAATATCGGGTGTCTGCTAAAAGACTTCCTTAGCGAACTGTGGAATATGTTCGTGTTGGTGCAACAGGTAGTTTATTTTTTATCATCGTATTTGTTATGTGACTGATCTTAGCGCAGCAAAGGAGATTATTGTGCATTCAGTCTATCACACTCTGTATTATTGAGAGACAGTGATGGTAGAATGAAGTCTTAACCGTTATGAGAATTGAAGTTTCAAATCTGTGTGTGTGATCTGCTTATTGCTAAATGTCTGCATATGAGCAACGACCTGAGCCTTGGCTAGGCCTTATCGCTGTGTTAAGTGTTCTCCTTGTTTTCAAGCGTTGAAGCCTGCACTCGGTGCGTGTGGAGTCGATTTGAGTTATTGTTATCCATGACTGTGAGGTCTAAGTGCAGCATATAAGGAGAAATCTTTTAACAGCTACAAGACAAACACCTGATTGCACCTATAGAATTGTAGCAACAAAAGGAGATAAGTAGTACTCTTGCAATTTTTTATTAGTTGAAAGTCAGTCTGCTGAGTTGTGCAAATCTGACATCATTTGTTGATCTTGTGTGTAGTAAAGATCGTGACATCGTTTGTTTGACCTTGTGTGTAGTAAAGATCGTGTTGTCTTTCTTGAATAAGTAATCCCTGGATGAGATCCTTTGATGTCACCTTTCATTCATTATGAGTTTTTTCATGCAAATTATGAAGATCTCTGAGTGTGACTCTAAGATGGAAAAGAGAACTGCAGTTTCGTTGTGATAGGATGATCACATCGATACCATTCTCTTGTGCATGGTCTATAATTGTGCCTTGAGAGGCCTGATTCTAAATGCTAGTTGCATAATGCATTCAAGAAATCTGTCGTTGTGCAGATTGTTTTTTTTGTGCTTGGCACTCTCGAGAGGAGTAAAAGATGGAAGAAAGAGTTATATCATAATTTAATAAAGATAAGTTTCTTCATCCCTTCATTTTGATTCCTTGATATATTTCTCTTATAGGTTGATTTATTTAACTCATGTTTTAATATTGTGCAAAATTCTTATGTATTCATGCTATAACCTGAAATAGTAAACTTTGTATGATTCTAGCCTTGATATTCTTTGGATAATTATAAACTATTAGTAATCTCTTTTTTTTGCCTTCAGGACAATTCTGAGAGCAAGGTGGTGATTAGAGATGAAAAGCTTGAGGCATCTTATGAGGAAGTCATGCCAACCAAAGAAATGATCAAGCGTGATGTCACAACTTGCAGCCATGGAACTGAGCTAGTGGTTAGAGGGAGTCCACTTCCATAAGTTTTCTTTGCAAGTTCTAAAGCAGGGGTCAAGAGGGAGTTTTGTAACTCACTGAGAAGAAGTGAAGATTACTGTATTGCAAAGCTAGGTGCTAAATCCTTAGAAGATCCCTTCAGCTGCTGAGATCATAATTGCTCAAGACTATCATCTGGATTTGTCATTGGTAGCTCCGCAAACCTATTCAGAATAGTGAGATCTGAGATGAGGTCGAGGAGGACTATCCTGAACTCTCTTCAGTACCAAAGGTGTGCGCTAGAAAACATTTAGCTAAGTCAAAGTGTTGCAGGCAATCTTGGACAAAGAGGTCAGAAGGTTGATGCAAGTACCTAAAGATTTAGAGGGAGCCTGTTGAGCCTGAAGAAGATGATAATCTTGTTGCAGTAAAGCATATCCCGAGATACTTGCGTGGCACAGTTGGATATGGATTGAGATATTCTTCAGGTTGGGATCTGCTATGATATCCTGGTGCAGCAGGAAGCAGTCATCTGTAGCATTGAGTACAGCAGAGGCCGAGTACATAGCAGCTTGCATGGCAACTCGGGAAGCAGTGTGGCTTCATAAGCTCCTTGTAGGATTGTTTGGACAATCAATGGAGCCTACTATTATACATTGTGATAATCGGAGTTGTGTGAAGCTTTCTGTTAATCCTGTGTTTCATGACAGATCCAAGCATGTTGAGATCAAGTACCACTATATCAGAGATATGGTACTGCGGAAGGTTGTACAGTTGAGGTACATTAGCACTGATGAGTAGACGGCAGATATTCTCACCAAGCCTCTCGCCAGGATAAAGTTTGTATACTTCCGAGACAAGCTTGGTATGGTGGAGAATCCAGCCTTGACTGAGTATGAGTCTCAGTATCAGTGAGCCTTGTTAATGCATTTTCTTCTGTGACAGAAGAATTTGAGGTGAAAGCCCTTGTTTCCACCCTCCCGAGCTAAGTCAGCGGTGATGTCATGTGACTCCATGACATATGTTGTACCTCTGTGTTTCACCCTCCGAGAGTCATGGTGAAAGTCACGCTGAGGATAATATCACGCAAGTGATGAACACTTGTACTTACTATTGCATTTTCTTTTGTGACGGAAGAATTTGAGGTGAAAGCCCTTGTTTCCACCCTCTGAGCTGAGTCATGGTGGATGTCATGTGTGTGACTTCATGACAACATCACGTGAGAGAATCCGTGATGATCTTCTTGTACTTGTGTTTCACCGAGAGCCATGGTGAAAGTCACGTTGAGGTGACAACAACATCACGCAAGTGATGAACATCAGTACTATTATGTGATGTTGATATCGAGATTTATATCTAACATCACATTGAGGTGATATTTCCTTTATATCTGATTGCGTAATGATGGTAGACGGACCTCATAAGGAGATGATCTGGGACATGTACTGGAAGTTCTCTCCCTAGGCCGAGAGGGAGCAGCACGATATAGCAAACCGGTAGTCTTTCCAGCCAAATTATGGAAACATAAATTGAATGATAGCCGTTGGCTATTCAATTTATATTTATTGTTTTGTATTATTTTCATTATGGCCGACATAAGAAAATACGAATTCATCTTGGTCACTTATTAGAAGACATTTAATATTTATTAAGGCCGACATTCTTTATGAATATATTTCTGGCCGACATCCTTTGTGTCTTGTAAATAACATTTATCTTGGCCGACCTTATGATATGAGGAGGTGCGACCTCCCTAAGTTGTATATATACAATGCGAACATCATACAAAGATACACATTATACAGTGCGAAATACATACAGGGCGAACATCAAGAAAGTGCGATATATCATCTAGTATGAATTATTTGCAAGGTCGAATTCATTGCTAGCAGATTGCGAATCATCAAAGTTCAGTTTGCGAATTTGGTCAAGAGCTAATAAGTGTGAACTCTTCAAGAGAGAAGTGTGAATTCTTCTAAGTGCAGATTGTGAAGTTAAGTGCAGATCAGAGATCAAGTAAGAGTAGATTATTTGATTATTCTACAGCCATTGCTGGTACTGATATTGGCCTTGTGTGTGGCCTCTTTGTAAAGAGACTTGTTGCCATTATTTTATATATAAGAGAGATCTTTGTTGCTGGGTTTTTCTCCCTCAAATGGAGGGTTTTCCCAAGGTATCTGTTGTGTTATTGTGTCTGATTTGAATTAATTTTCTGTGCACTAAATTTGATCATTAGTTTTCAACAGGGGGTTGGCAAAGGGTATAATTCATCTCAGTTATGATCAAGCTTGCCTGATTAACTGCCTTTCAATCTCTATTATTCACATGCTGGCGGAAAACAATGCTCAAACTAGGGTCACTGGCTTCCGGTAGAAACACACAAGACGAGGAAAGTAAAATTTTGAAAATCATGGAAATTTGGCTAAGGCATGGAAGCCTAGGCGCCCTTGTCAAGCAGAGGTTCTTGGCTTTTGATGCCTTAGAATATTTCCGATCCCGGCATGCCTTCTTTCCAGTTCAGTCTCCATCCACAGTTTCGAGAGCTCACAAACTTAATCAGATAATGTCAAATGTTGGTATGAAGCTGGGGATCACTTCAGCAGTGGTCAAACATGAGATTGCCATGAATCAAACTGATTTTATCAATTGGCAATGTTAGCTTGTCGGCTCGTCAATGTCAGAGGCAAGCCTCGCCGGAAGCAAAAGCAAGCAAAAGTTGACAAACGAAGAAAAAATTCTTAACTCCGGGATGTCTAGGCACCCCTGTCCAGTCAAGGCGCCTAGCATTTGGTGCCTTAGCCATTTTTTGGCTTTCGTCGTTCATTGATCAAGAACGTGTTCTCACGCACATGCTTTTTTCCCTACAGAGGAGGAATTCACCGTTGCACGTGCAAATGGACTCATATTTTTGCATACAAAATTTCTATCTTCATGGATAGACTTCAAAATTTTAGGGCTTTGCGAATAAAGCGCTTTTTCATCTTCAAACTCTATCCAAGAAGGCTTATGGCATTCATTCTTCATATTTTGCAGGTTGGCATCCAAAGGAGGAAAGATAGAATTTTCTTCTCATAAAGATTTAATTTTCTTCTCATAAACATTTGGAGGCTCAAACGGAGTACTTTTTAAGTGTTCTTCGTGGATTCGTGGATTCAAGATTGGGAAGCACAGAGGCACTCTTTTTCCATGGTCCAATCTTCTATGGCATCACATTTCAGAAACAGGTGGTCAACTATTTCAATTTTCGTCGATCTAGGTCCATCTACTTTTTGCTCCTCTTGAAGACTGGGAAATTTTATATTTCCAAAAATCCACTTTTTTGGCGCTTTTTCGAGAAGCCCTCTGTTTTTTCAAAATTTGATGAATCGGGTCTCTTCAAAACGTGATTGTCTACAAAACCCAGGCCTCAACTTTTTTCCAGGAATCTACTTTTTGGAGAAAAATCAGCAACTTATTTTCAGCAGTTTGCGCAAAACTTTTTCGAACATAGGTGTGTTTATAGTCAAAAATCAAGTTTTTAAACATGCAATATTCTCCAATGAAAATCAGTTTTTTGGTGGATATAGTTCCCAAATTATCAATGAGTGAGTCATCTTTTTGGGGAAGTGAAGATTTCCAAGAATAGAACTAAAAGCAGTAGTTAACTCAATGCCTTTTCCAAGTTTAACTTGCTATTCTTGTTTCATGCTTATCTATACTTTGTGAAATAGGAAAAAATCAAATGTATAGTTGGAACTTTCCCTGCTTTTAAATCAGTTAACTAATTTTAGCAAGTGGTTAGTTAGTTGTCTTGTGTTAGTTTTGGAAATAAATCTTGCATGTTGGCAAGTCTAGTCAGCTACTCCTTGTTTGTGTATAAATAAGGGCAGCCTTGCTCATTATTTTTTAACTGTTATTTTAAGAGCTAATTTGTGAGCATGTATTCCTACAAATTGTTGTTCAATTACCATTCAACTTGTGTCAAGTGTAACTGGTGTTTGATCACTAATTTGTAAGCCTATTTTTCTACAAATCTGCTGTCCTAGAAGTGTAATTGCTGTTAGAAATTGAGAAGAGTGAAAACTTATGCCTTCTTTGCTCTAATTTACTCCCTTGATCTCTTTCAGCTTCTTGTCTTGTGTTTTTTGCTTATATAATCTTTAATTCAGCTTACATCTTATAAGTACAATGAGTCTTTAGGTGTGATCTGGAAGTAAGTTTATTTAAGCTTGTGTTAATCAAATCATTCCTCGTTTACTTTTGACTCTCAAGCTCTGAGTTTACTTGAGTTGTTAGAAGTGTCTTTAGTTTAGGCCTAGTCGTAGTTTTGGAAAAGAGAAAACCTCAGCTACAACACAAAGAGTTTTATAACCTTGTGCTCTTAGCTGAGAATAAAAAGATTGGCAGTAGTTTAGTATATTTTTAAGCATCATCAGTGAAGAGGAAGCTTCCCCTTCTAATTTGAAGAGCAATTTAACTATGCATAGCTATCTGTATCTAATCCGCATTCCAGAGGTGCGAATTGAAATGCCAACACAACCTACCTAGTTCATGTAAATCCTTGTGATATGGGGATTATGTGTACTTTCCTATAAGATAATCTCACTTTGCCAAAACCAAGTTTCATATAGGTGTAAACAATTGACTATCACTAGTACCATGCAAGTGATGAATGCCAAGTGTGTAATCGAGAAGATTTTGGTAAAATATTCAATGTATTTACAAGAAGCAAAATGCTTCAATATATAGATTACAAGGAGCGATGTTTCGATTACGAAACAATCGAACAGAAACCAAAAAAAAGAAACTATCTAATATATACAGCATGTTACAATATTGACCATTAAAGAGATATAATTTTAATTATTCTAATACCCTCCCTTAATGGTCAATCTGTCAATTACACCAAGTTGCCCCCTGAATTTGACAAACTTATCTAGACTAAGAGACTTGGTGAGAATATCAGCTATCTGATCCTCTGTTGGAACATACAGCAATTGAACTAATTCGTCTTCAACAAGCTTCCAAATGAAGTGACAATGAGCTTCCACATGCTTGGTTCTTTCATGGAAGACTGGATTTTTGGCAAGTTTGAGAACTCCCTAATTATCACAGAACAAGGGAGTAGGACCTGCTAGAGATATTTACATATCCGCAAGCATCCGCCAAAGCCAAATTGCCTCACAAGCTGCCTTAACTGCTTCTTGATACTCTGCTTTTGTCAAGGAAAGAGCCACTGCCTGCTGCTTTTTACTAGTCCAAGTGGTTGCACCAGCTCCCAAACTAAAAACATACCCAGATATTGATTTTCTGTCATCAACAAAACTTGCCCAATCTGAGTTTGTGTAACCAAAGAGGGTAGGATCATGACTCCTAGTGTAAAGAAGTACATAATCAAAAGTGCCCTTCACATAATGCAGCACACGCTTCGCTACTACCCAATGATCAGCCTTGGGGGTTGTCATGAAGCGTTAAATGTAGCTCACTGCAAAACTGAGGTCAAGTTTAGTGCCAGTGAGATAGATGAGGCTGCCCACTAGTTGCCTGAACAAGGATTCATCCACTACAGGTGAATCTGATTTAGCTGACAACTTCAGCCCTTTTTCCATAGGTGTAGAGGCAGGTTTGCAATCCTGCATTCAGAACTTACCAGTATACTTCAAGCATATTTGGACTAAGAGATGAAGATACTGCTCTCTGTCTACCAAACCTCAACACCTAAACAATAATACAGAAGTCCTAAATCCGTCATGTCAAATGAGCTGCACAAATCCTGTTTGATCCCATCAATCAAATGTGTCGAGCTGCCAATAATGATCAGGTCATCAACATAGACAACAAGAATAAGAATATCACTACCAGTGTATTTGACATACAGATTAGAATTAGATGGACTCCTCTGAAAGCTATGATCTATGAGGTACTTGTTGATCTTGATGTAACAAGCCCGAGGAGCCTCTTTCAGTTTCACCAGTCTGCACACCTGGTGTTCTTTACCGGCAACCTTGAACCCTGGAGGCTGCGTCATATAGACTTCTTCCTTCAACTCACCATTGAGAAAAGCACTCTTAAAATCCATCTGATGGACTTTCCAACCAAACTGGGTTACTAAGGCAAGGACGAGCCAAATGATACTCATCTTAGTTGTAGGAGCAAAAGTCTCCTCATAGTCGATGCCTTCCTTCTGTGAGAACCCCCTAGCAACTAGACAAGCTTTGTACTTGTCAAGAGTTTTGTCAGCTTTGTACTTAACCTTATACACCCATTTGCAACTAATGGGCTTCTTCCTTGGAGGAAGATCAGAAAGGATCCAAGTGTTATTCTTCTAAAGACTATGGTATTCCGCCTCTATAGCTTATTCCCACTCAGGAATTCCTTTAGCCTCTGAATATGTCTGAGGCTCATAAACAAACTGTGAATGTTGGCCATGAGAGCAAAATTAGCTATATGTTGTTGTTTGCTCTTGTTTCTGGACGATCTACCCTCAATGAGCTCATCATCATGAAGATCACCAATGGTCTTAGCCCACCATTTACGCCGAAGAGTAGAAGTGCCAACATTGGATACATGAGGAAATGGAACTGGTACTGGATCTGGAACAAGTTCATCAGATGGAAGATCAATATCATCCGGAGGAAAATCGGGTTGAGCATCATCAAAAACAAAATCTGCATCATCCCTCCCATCAGGTGGACCTAACGGAAAACAGACACCCAAATCAGAAGCCTTCAAAAGTTGATCCTCAAAATTCTGCACAGACGAGGAAAGGTGGAAGGGTCTTCGTTCTTCATCAAAGACAACATCCCGACTGAAGATGAGACAATCAGTGTCTACATCAATCAACCGGTAAGCCTTATGGTTGTCACTGTATCCTATGAACATAAGCTTTTGACTCTTGGAATCCAACTTGGAGCGCTTGGCATCTGGAATTCATACATATGCTAAAGAGCCAAAGATTTTCAGATGACTGATCTGAGGTTTGCAACTAGTCCAAGCTTCTTCAAGCGTCTTCCCCTTAATAGCCTGAGTAGGAGACCGATTAAGAAGATATACAGCAGTGTAGACTGCTTCTACCCAATATTTCTTAGGAACACTCCTGTGTTGTAACATGGAGCAGGCCATCTCAGTGATTGTGCGGTTGCGCCACTCTACAACACCATTTTACTGAGGGGTGTAGGGTGTGGATAACTGGCGTTTGATGTTGTGTATATCACAGAAGTTGGAAAAGTTAATAGAACAAAATTCCCCCCCCCCCCATTATCTGACCTAAGAGTGACTATGGGACAGCCAGACTCTTTCTCTACTAAGGCCTTAAATTTTTGAAATACAGTAAACACATATAATTTTTGTCTAAGAAAGTACACCCACATTTTACAATTGAAATCATCAACAAAAAGCAAGAAATACCTGCAACCAGTAACAGGTGTATTCATTGGCCCACATACATCAGTGTGAACCAACTGTAGTACCTTAGAGGCTCACCGTGAGTCACCATCCAGGAACGGTGTCCTATAGTGCTTCCCAGCCTGACAAGCTCCACAAATGCCATGATCCTGAGCTTGGATCTCAGATAAACCAACTCCTCCCAAGCTAGCTAAGAGAGTTAGTGCACATTTAAGTGCCCATAACACAGATGCCAAAGAATGGTGATGGAAGAATTTCTGGCTGTCGTGGCTATCTCTGGAGAATCACCTGTATCCACCAGTCTATATAGAGCGTGATCCTCAATGCTAACTGCCACAGTGGTGCGGGACTCCCGATCAACAATCGAACACTTATGTGCACTGAATACCACATCCAACTAAGGAGAGTGCAGCATAACCTGACTGACAGAGAGAAGGTTCAGTTCCATACCAAGAACGTAGTATACATTGAGGAATATGAGATTCCTCCCACCAGAGTAAATCTGAACGTTGCCCTTACCGACAACGGTATACTCTTCACCTCCTCCAAAAATAACTAAGTCACTGAAAGGAGAGAAGTCAGTGAACCAATCACGCTAATGGGTGAAGTGTCACGAAGCACCTGAATCAATGTACCAAGCAAAGGACTTCACATGATCTATAGGTCTTTTAGCCATAAAGGCGTAAAAGGTAGACTCCTACCCAGTGTGCTCGGCATCATTTGCTTTCTATTGAGAGCCTCCCTACTTCTATTCAGAAGCCAAACACTAACGACAATCCTTCTTCATATGACCATATTTGTGGCAATAATTACACTGAATGTTCTTTTTCTTGGGGCTGTCCTGAGGTTGACCTGAGCCTTTATGCTACGGAGGCTGACCCTTCCCTTTATTCTTAGCCTGAGACTTGGCTGCAAAAGCTTGCTCTATAGAGGACGAAAAAGCACTACTACCAAACTATTGTCTCCAACGATCCTACTGCAAGAGTTTGGTACAAAGCTCTGGAAACTTCAAATCAACATTAGTCAATGTAATGTTCAGAGTTTCAACAAAGTTCTCATAAGACTTCAGTAGACTTTTCAAAGTGATGACTACCATGTCTTCTTCCTCCATCTTCCAACCAATCACCTCCAACTAATCACAGATGTCCTGAATCTTTGTCAAATGCTCATGTAAGGACATTCTCTCATTCATCATGATGCAGAACAACTGATTCTTTAAAAAGAACGCAGGACTCTTATCAGAGGTCTCATGCAAGATTTTTAAATGCTCCCAAATCTTAGCAGCTGATTTGCTCAATGGGACTTGTGGAAGCTAATCATCGGTAACTAAAAGCTTAATGACCATCACCGCTTCACGATTTTGCTCATCAAACTTTTCCTAGTCTTTACCCGTCATCGTGGGACGAATAGCAGTGCCTAAAACAATCTGATCAAGACATCGATATTCGAAAATAGTCATGATTTGTTGCTTCCAAGTATTATAGTTTTTGCCATTGAATCATTGACTGCCTTCCAACATAATGTTGGTCAAAGATGCCATCTTTCACGCTTTCCGAAGCACGAAAAATGAGATACACAGAAGAGGCTCAAAAAGTTGAATGCACAGAACCCAAGACATGAATTCCAATGTACTGAAAACTGAAGCAGTTTCAGGCACAAAATTCAAGACAAACCCGGCTGCACAAATCCCAATGCATGGATTAAGAGGCACCCAAAAAATTATGATAACCCAGAAATCTTCACAAAAAATGTGCTATCAAATAAAATTTCGACTTGAAAACAAAGGTCTTATTAAAACCCTAGCTCGAATCTCAAAGAGCCGACAGAAAAAAATTGCAGAAAACGTGTTTCTAAAAATGCACTCAGAATCCCGCCCAGAATGAAGAAATCTCGCCAGAAATAGATGAAAAAAATCGCGACCCAGATAAAGAGCCAAAAGTTGCGGACAGAACAAGAAGAGATCACAGGATTTTTTTCAAAAAAGTGCCTAGATTTCGGATCAAACACAAGCAGAGAATAAGCCAAGATTTCGCCAGGGAAAAAATAACAAAACGCGACCTTGAAGACTTCAAAAAAACACGAAAAATAAAATCGCGATTTGTAGGAGAGGTCGCGTGCGTGCAGAGAACAGATGAAATCATGAGTTTTTCAAGACTTTGGTCGCGCGATTTAGAGAAACACCCAACAGAGTCAAAGAGAGGTTGTGCGGGAGAAAAAAAAACAAACCTAGGTCGCGTTTTTTACAGACTTGAGTCACCCAGAAAAAACGCGATGATTTTTGAAGAAAAAAAAACACCCCAAAAATTCGTCACGCGCCTAGACAAGAGAAAATCGCATAACAAAAAATCCTTAATGCAGAAGATGAATACGATTTTCTAAGGACGCGAATTTTTTACAAGAAAATCTTTCCCGCTCGATCGTCACTACTCTGATACCATGTAATCGAGAAGATTTTGGTAAAATATTCAATGTATTTACAAGAAGCAAAATGCTTCAATATATAGATTACAAGGAGCGATGTTTCTATTACGAAACAATCGAACAGAGACAAAAAAGAGAAACTATCTAATATATACAGCATGTTAAAATATTGACCATTAAAGAGATATAATTTTATTTATTCTAATAAAGTGCTATTCACCGTATCTTATGGATTAGCCAACTTTCACTAGTAGTGTGAAGGTGAAGAATGCCAGGAGCTATCCATGATATGATGCAAGCATGGTTTAGTCGACTGCCACGAATAGTGACATATACCAAAAGTTAACTATTGTATCTAAGGGTCTAGTCGGCTATCACTTGTAGCATGGAGGTGACGGATGCCAAGAGCTACCCATGGTATGATTTGGCTTGGCAAAATTTCACCATTACAATGTAGGTGATAGATGCTAGGAGCTACTCCATACCAAGTTGGATCGACTTTTGCTAGTGGCATGGAGGTTATAGATATCAAGATCCATTGACTTGAAATATTCGATGGGCTATGGAAAAAAATTTAATGGCCTTATTGGATGATGAGTGCAAGTAGTATGAGATGCTTACCATCCTTTTTCTGGTCGGGATGCACTAAAAGGGTAGGTTTTGGTGAACCAAGTAATGGGAAGATGCGTGCATTAGTGTTGCATCCATTTCCTGTTGTTAGTTGGTCAATATGTATGTGTGATTCAATATCTAGGTACTTGTGTAAAAATGCTCTCAAGTATTATGCACGTTGTTATACGTGTGCCCTTCCCAGTGATGAAAAGAAGTAGCATGGGATGCTTGCTTTCCATTATAGGTGGTGGTGGATTGAGAAGAGGATGGAACCCATGCTGCAATATGGGATGCACCAACATTCCTTTTATAGATGGGATGTACTTATGGGGTTATGTGTTAGTGAACCAAGAGAAGGGGAAGATGTTTATAATAAATTCGCAACTACATCTCTTTGCTAGCTAACCTCTATGTGTATTTATGAGGTTGTTACATTATTCACATTGTTTATATGTGTTGGGTGCTTAAGCTAGTCACACTATGTATATGTGATGCATTCACCAGTGATCACATTTGTGTATATGCTGTAAGAGTGACCTATTTACACTATGTATATGTGACATATGCCTAGGAGAGTCATAGTGTGGACCTATGATGTGGGTATGAGGTAATCACCTGTGTGTGTGACACAAGCAAGAGCTAGCCACATTGTCCATAAATGACGTATTCTTGAGTCAATCACTGTGTGAACACTTGCCTCAATTCTATAGTATATGGTAAGTTGGGATACTTACAGCAAGAATGGCCTAGATTCAAAACCAAGAACACTCCCTATGTTAATGCAGCAGTTCCTATAACAATGATGCTAGTTGAATGACTGGATAACTTTAATGGAATAGATATCATTCCCTTTTAGTATCTAAAATTAAACAGTGGGCAATGCAAACACAATGATACATAAATGAAGATGGAACTCATGCTAGAAACAAAGACTTTATTAACTATCAAGAAAACAAAAATACTGTAGATCATGGAAACAGAAATTCATCAAGGCTTTTACTATAGTTTCCTAAACTCTTTGAAATTCTGAAACATGCCATTTTACATGCATCTTGTGAGAAAAGAATTGGAAAGGCAAGATACAAGGAATCATTGTCCAAAAACTAACCTTTTCAGAAATGAATCATATGCCTTTATCAGGATAATCTGCTTCATATGTCTCTCCTAGCAATGGATTAAATGGTTTACATGTTCGACCCTCCGATGACGCATATCCAGAGACAGCAAATGCAGCAACATGCAATATCCTCATCAAACAGTTTCCCTGTAATTGATCAAATATGTTATAATTTATAAAGAAACAAGTCGTGCACACACAGGTATGTTTCCACCAGATATAAAGCATCACAGAATTTTACTTTAATCACCATATTCATACGCAATATGTAAGCTGGAATATCGTTTGAATCAAACTGTCATATCAGAATAGATATTCTCTAATCAACAATACAAAAAAAATTGCATAATTCATAAATAATCACAACATAGTCTATATATTAAAATATTAATTTTGAATATTTTAGAAATTTAATTGAATATCTGATAAGTCGCTGAAAACAAACTTGAAAGATTTCACATCCAAACACAACTTTAAGGGGCAGAACCCATCAAAACCACCTTGACTAAATAACTGTTGCAGTAACTATACTGAGTACAAATAGAAAATTTAATGCATTCTCTTGCAAACTCCAATAACTGGAACTCAGTTATGCAGGCATACGTACTACTGCACTTATTCCCCACATTCGAGGTTAACAAGTCAAAAAACAAAACAGTTAAGATGGTCATACTGGAAATCAAAATAAGAAATCAATCAGAACAAGGATATGGCACGCAATGGAGGCTGTCTAGATCAGTGGAGAAAATTTAAAACTGAGGTAATACGGTCAACAGATTTACACATATATTGATCCAACAGAAATGCAAGGTTTCATTCATCATTGAAGTATAAGAAAAGGCAAAATAGATCCTTTTCACTCACTTGTTTACCATATTCATATGCTCGATCTAGAAGATAGGAGTATTCCATTTCCTCAAAACATTTCTGTAGGAAAGAAATTGGCTCATTAAAATAAACTGGAAGGCAAACTTTGGTCAAATCTTTTCCAATATTATCCTTGATCAATGACCACAAGCTAACACTTTTCTCTATTTCTTTAGGTTCAGGCAACCTCTTTCGCCGCTCAATAAGAGGATAACTAGAATCAACTACATTCATGGATGTATTAGCTCCATCTACATGTATTGTAGACCTTGATAGAGGTGATCCAGCACCAGGAGATTCCCTTGATAACTTAAATGAAGATTGTCGACTTAATCCATCTGCACCAAGAAATTCTGATGTGTCGAAGTAAACATCTTCTTCATCTGTATCTGCTTCAACTTCAACACGTGTTTCCTTATCTTCGTCAGTATCTGAGTCAGTCCCTGTTAAGAAGATATAGGTGGTGAGAATTGAATCCAATGTTGACATAAATTAATATCAACTTTAACAATGAATAGCTTGAAAGTAACTGCATAAAACAATCAATGCAATAGGTTTCAGGAAAGACCACATAAGAATTCAGGAAAATTAAGAAAGGGAACCATATAAACACAGGAATATAGCATAGTAAAACTGCATTCATCTAAGATGTCTGAAAGCAGAACATACGTTGGAAATAGATTATGGATTTGTGATTTTGAAAGAAGTACCTTGTATTTATTATTTCCAAGTACACTCCCTTAAACAAAACTGAGGTTCAGGATTTTAACCTTCAACAATCCACAAAATTTTCAAATTAAAACGAAAAATTTACCGAATATCAATTCAGTGAATGTAACATTCTAAAGATGATTCAATTAAGATGTCTGCAACAGGATGTCTGTTGGAGATAGATTATGGATGTGTGCTTCCAAAGAGTATTTATTTTAGCCAAGTACACTGTTAAACAAAAGTTGGTAAGTGAACTGAAGAAAACAAATGACATTGGTTTTTTGGGTTCCATTTTCTGAGCAATAGATAATTTTTTGAATTATTCTTAAAAAAGGTAAAATGTCCAGAAAAACATAACAGATAACACTTTTCTGTACCCTAAAGTCACATTGATGATTATGTAAGATAATATCCTCCAGAGTATGCTGTGTCTCTTTTGCAATGGATCTTGAATAAATTCTGAACAATAAGGCCTTCGCGGCTACAGAAACCTTCATGGTGCATGCCATTTTTCATTACTTTATCACTTTAACCAATATATGATGAATCCTGCCAATCACTCAACAATGAATCATGCCACTGAGATCAGAATTGCTGAAGATAAAATGATAAAGAAACAAAAAAAATTAAGCGTTCTACGTAGTGTTTTAACAGCTTTTGCGGTGATCAAGTTTTCCTGTCAGACTAAATCCACGTAAATCTCAGCAAGAAACTAGGGAATTTCTACAACCAACTCATCTCGTGAGTCATGGTTGAGTTGCTCAACCTGCTGCAGAACAAATGAGTACTTGCATGTCCACCAAGTACTCCCTGAGATTTAAATCACTAGTTCTTACTGGCAGTAACAAACATAAGCCAAAAGTTAAATATGAATTGCATGAAAGGCAGACTTTAGGACATTTAAATATGGAAGAGGGAAGTTAATAAAAGAAGAGACCTTGCACTGAAGAAGAGTGGTGAAGCTTCAAGAGATATTACAATGAAGTCCAGAAAGCTTAGCTAGGTGCAGTTTCTCTTTTGTAATCTAAATGTTAGAGTAAAGTACAATGTTTCTTCAATGTATTTCTGCCAAATATTCTGTACATGAGATTTCGAGGAAATGCATGAAAACAGTTATATTTTTCCATTCCATAAGTTTAATGTTCATGCTTCTAAAGGAGATTTTTGTCATTTTTAACCTCAAAAAACGCCATCATTTTTGTATCAAAGCTGAGATTTTATACATGAGATTTCTGGGAAATTAATGAAAACGGTTATATTTTCCATTCTGTGTGTTTAATGCTCATGCTTCTAAAGGATATTGTTATTCTTTATACCCTCAAACATGCCATTATCTTCGGTATCAAAGCTAAAATTTGGATTTTTCTGTTGAGTTGGGTGAACCATGGAAATTACAGAATTCAGAAATGAATTGAGATGAGAAATTGTAACATGGCTCAGAGAGGAATAGTTGTTGGAAAAGGTAGATGAAGAAGAGAACATACAAAACAAATAGGTGTTGAAGATATGTCAGATATGTTCAGTTAAGGTTGGATTCCATAGAGTTGGCCTAACAAAGATGACCACAAGCATGAGTGATGTAAGTGAAGAGAAGCAGCAAGAAGCTCAATCAAAAGAAACACAGAAAGAGCCCAAATCAGAGGATGATTAAAGACATTGCTGAAATGAGAAGGAAGCTCTATTAACATTTTAATTTGTTTGTTTTCAAACAACAAAAAATGGATGTAATGTGCTGGTCTAATTTTTCTTTGTGTTTTTATGAATGTTTGTCAGTCCACCATGCAAATTTTGCATTGGAAATGTCACACAGTTTCTTGCAAGAAGTGCTCATAAAAACGTAGTTTAAATGATGTTTATCATTTGCAAAGTACAAGGAATTTCACATCACTAAAATGCAACAGGTATACAGACCGTATTTTTACTTCGACATTACAATTTATAGCAGCTATGAAAGAGTATCTAGCTGGTGAAATATAGGAGACTGGTAAAATAAATTGTTACTAACCCTTAAAACAGCGGCTCCTAAGACATCTCACAGCCTCCTTAATGAGCTAGGTGGTTAGCAGCTCTCCACAAAAAAGTCCCAACTGCACGCTGCTGTAGTTTAAACCTTCCACACCACTGATGAGAGCCGTCTCTTCCTTTCTTGATATCTCGCATACCTCCATCAGGTTCTTCTACTGACAAAAAGGCAAATATGAACCACAAAAATGCAGATTCAACCTACCATTGCTTCTCACGACTCCCTTCTAGTTGCCGCAACCACACTTTTGTTCCCACATGAGGCATCACTGGTGTTACTAGGCACTGACTGATGTGTGTTTTGATTTACAAAGTCCTAAAACCCTCACGCCTGCCATAGCTGTTAGTAAACCCTTGACCTACTAATCTTTGCCATAATATGTTGCTGCAGGTGCCCAAAATTTACATGCTATTCTCTATACTGGTTGCTGAATATTAAGGCATCAAAAAGGATGACAACCAGATTGATGTATTTCTACGAATCCTTAACCTCTCAATCATCTACTTCCCTCAAAGTACATTCTCACCTGCTGCAACTGGTATTTTGGAGCAATTATTTATTCCAATGTGATGCAGCTAATACTGACCTACGAACTCCCTTATACTACTACGATTATATCCCATGCCTTTAATTTTATTTAGTTGCTGGAAATTGTAGTGTTCCCTTTTCCTAGGTCAGTATCTTTTGCAGTGGTTAGTCTACCATCTAGTCTCCGTAGGCTAACATGGTGTTTAGGGGACCCCTTTGAGGGTAATCTGAAGCTCTTCAGCAGGCCTTTTGATATTCATTTCAATATTCTTCAGCTTAGTGGCTCAACGTATTTGTGGTGTGCCTTTTGGAGGCCATTGTGGACGTTTTCTCCCACACTTACAATTTTTAGTAAGTCATTGGCCATATTGCTCATACTTACTATTTATAGTAAGTCATAGTTGGATCAATTGTCATCATGCCTATATTTGGAAAATGTTGAAGGATCACTCCCACAAGTTGGTGTTGGTATTATTTGGGGAGTTTATGATTTAATTATATTATTAAAGTTAAGTTTAACTTTAATAATATTATTTATTATTAATAACAATATAATATGGCGTTATAAGGAGTTATGGGGTGATATGTGGGCATTTAATGAAGTATTATATTTTAATGTTACTTTATGAAAATATCATTAAAAAAGCAAATTTTATTAAATTCCAACAAAAGCAAATAATATTTTAAAAAGGTTATTTGGCCAAGTGGGATGTGAGAAATTGGATAAGCATAAAAAGCAAAAGTTAATGCTTTTTCATTATTCATTGATATTTGTGCAAATTGGAGGAGACTGAGCAAGGGTTTGCTGGTTGAGAGTTTCAACTTTTCTGAGGATGAAATCCCTTGAAAAGAACAGTGTTTGCAGGTGTGAAAGATCACCCAAGGGCACTAGATTGAATAATCTCATTCAAAGGTTATCATTGAGCGTCATTGAATTCAGAAGATCAATTTAAATCAGACATTCAGGGGAAAAACATAAACATTTTGGTGATTGCTGATGTTCTTTGTTGCTGATCACAATACCATCAGCTGGCACGTGAGAATCATAGCAGGTCGTACTACCTGCAGATTGGGCGTGAGAGTTCCTAGGGTCAAAGGCCTAGGTATTTGTCACAAAGCACCACCAAAGTTGATGTCTAGGGCAGAGAAAGGGATTGCAGCAGTTTCAAGGCGTGATTATCAGGCTCTGAGGTGTGGCATCCCATTTTTCTGGCTTCCAGTTCGCTGATTAATCAATTCCCAAACCTGCAATCTTGCATTTTGTAATTCAGGTATGAATCCGACATTATTTCTAAAGTAATAATCAAATTTGGGTTATCTATTCTATGCATTTGCTTGGTGTTTATTTATGTATGCAAATATTTGTAAATTATTGCATTCCTAGCAAAAACACAAAAAATAAAAAAATATTTAAAACAAAAAACAAAACTACAAAATAGAGGGGGCTATTATAGAAATATTTTGTGATGGATGCTAGAGGTAACTATAACACCTTATCAGCCCAAAAAAATAAATTCCAATTGTTCAAAACACCTATAATCCTACATGAGTTCACCCCCATATTGGCCAAGAAGAAATCCTTCTCCGAAACCAATTTTCCCTTAGGGTTTTCGTCCTAAGGTGTCAACTTGAGCAAAATACTCAAATTCTGCAATAAAAGATGAAATTGTCAAAAGATCACAATTTCTCCTTCACAAACCCTTTCTATACCACCTATTAAAAATTCAAAAAATTATACTTTGTTTCCCCATAAAGTGACTTATAACTTTAATTTTCTTTTTGAGTCCCAAAATAAGTCACTTTAATATAAAATATTCAACTTATTAAAATAATAAATGAAATATTATATTTCCCATAAAAAAATAATAATTTAAGATAACTTAATTTAATCAATTAATTATTCACTTCCATAAATACCAATTAGCTTACATGAAATAAAATAGGCTAAGGGTCTTCATCAGTGCTCATCTCTAGGAAGGGGACATTACAATCCTCCCTTCCCGAAATTGCTTGTCCACAAGCAATTGCGAATTCGGGTAATGCAATACCTATTCTTCTTCCCAAGTGGTATCTTCAAAAGGCAAATCCTCCCATTGAATCAAATATTCTCCGATGCTTCTATTCCTCAATCTTCTCTCCCTGACATCCAAAATAGCCTCATGTACCAATATCAATTTAACTTCTTCATCCAAAGGTGGCTCAAAAGATGGTATAATATGTTGCCCAAGTTCCCTTTTGAGAAACAAAATATGGAATAAATTGTGAATCTTGCTATTTTCTGTAATGTCCCCAAATGCTTGATTTGAGGCCGGATATTTTTGGACAATCTTTCCTTGACATGGCAGATGTCGGAAAGATGTTTTCATGATTTTTGATCAATTATGGAGGCACCAAATTATTTAAGTAATTTTGCCATGATGAGGACGACTCAATGGAAGGATAAAGGTGGCCCTTAAAAGCATAAACCAATATTAATTCATTTCATTTATTGGGCGCTCCAAAGAGAGAAGGAAGAAGTATTTAGTTTAAATATTTACTATAATTTTGGGTGCCTAAATTAATTAAGGTGGTCGGCCTAATTGGGAATCAAAAGGATAAAATTCTTAGAGAAAAGTGGGCGCCCCAAATGAGTTTATGAGGGGGGTCGGCCTCTTTGAGAGTAAAGGTGAAGTTGGCTATATAAAGGACATTGAAGTGGCATTTGAAAGGTATCATATGGTGAATTTAATTTCTTTTATGGACTACACTTTTGGGCAGCATAGTCTAAGGACGAAAACCCTTGACCTATGAGGTGAATTAGATGAAAACCTAATTCATCCTTGGGATGGAGACCTACTTGCACTTCATTGGGGAATAATCATGGAGAAGGGCAGATTGGTAAATCAGATTACTAGATCAGACTGGACCAACAGATTTGTGGCATTTGTGCTTCATTGAAGGTGATTACTTAGGGGGATTGTTGATAAATCGCCTAGGGTTTAACCCTACACTTGAGCGCACCTCTTTGGGAGGTTTTGGAGGCAACATCATTCCTATCTAGCAACATTTTGCCGGGTTTTTGGGGAGCCCTTTTCATGCAATTTGGTATGTAAATATTTCATTTTTTGGGACTGTTTGTAACAGCAGATTTCTGGGATGCTTTTGGGCGTGTTTGAGCCTATATTTTGATGTAATTTGCATGTGCAACAACTCAGATTTGTAACAGCAATTTTGGATAATAGTTTTCAGACTCGTTCCTCCATTTTGTTGATCAAAGTTGCTATTTTATGTTGCTGTTATATACCTGACTGAAAGTATAATTGAATGGGTTCATATTCACTGTTATTTTGAGCATATGGATGGTATTTGTACTTGCTGTTCATAATTGTGTAAAGGCAGAAATTCTGGGCAGTCTGCTAGGGTTAGAGCAGAAAAATTGAAGTGCAGAAATCAGGGCAGAAAATTGAGTTTCAAAATTCAGAATCTAGGTCAATATCCTAGTTGGGATATTTCAGTGCTATCAGAGCTTTGATCCTGCCAGCCAGAGGGTCTTATATGCAATCACCATTTAGGCAGCAAGTTTCACAACAAGAAATGAGGGAAAGTCCAAGGAGGAATGATCAGCCTTGGGAAAACATTTTGCATATTGTTGCCTGGCAGCAATAGCAGGTGTTGCAAAATTTTCAACAGCAGATAATGGCAGCAATTGAAGAATTGAGGATAGACCTACATACCCCAAGAGCGAACAGCAGTGCCAATAACAACATGGGTGGCGCAGCTACCTATACAGGGAGAGCAGCTACTATATTGTCGGATAGGCCACTTTGGCCTACTTTTGTGCAAAGAAGAGAAGAAGTAGTATCCGAGGAAGAGGAAGAAGTCACCCATGTAAACAATGATGTGATAGTTGTCTATGATGAGTCCCAAACACTTCCAGCAGAGGTTAGGACTGCAATAAACTTGCATCAGTTCATGAACTAGCGGAGGAATAAGAAAAAACGCAAGCAAGAAAGTTGACCTCAAAGGCAACACAAGGAGTACAAAGAAGCATTGAACAAGATTCCTCTCCCTAACTTTTATGGTAGGACAAGTGCTAGAGCATGGGTACACAAGTTAGATACATTCTTGAAGGTTAAACCCATGTCAAAAGAGGATGCAATTCAATTTGCAACTATGCACCGAGAGGGAGTAGCTTATGATTGGTGGCATCATGGGCCTGTGACACAAAACCATGTAATGATCCATTCTTATGAGAAGTTCACAAACAAGCTCATTGCAAGGTTTGATAGGAAGAATATAGAAGTACTACAGTGACTCGGCACAATTGAGACAAGTTGGGCGTGTGGATTCTTCAATTAATGAGTTCCAGAGGATTGCAGTGATGGTACCAGATATGACAGAGAGAAGGGTGAAAATGTTATTTGTGGAAGGATTGAATGATGAGTTGAAGGGTTTGGTGACGGCTCATAGGCCTAGTACACTTGATAATGCTATTCAACTTGCACATGATCTTGATACTACTCCACCATTTCAGCCACCAAAGAAAGGTTTTAGAGAAGATAAACCATTTCAGAAAAGTGATAACCAGCCTAAGTCCACGCCTCCTAAGTTGGACTTTGATACAAGGAATGAGCTAAGGAGGAAGAAATTGTAATATCCCCCAACGGAATAGGGCGATAATTTTACGAAATCTCAATTTGACAGATTAACATTTTGTCAAATTAATTTGCATGTATCAGACTGAAATTATAGATGTTCAATGGCAAAGTCATGAAGATACAAAGTACTTGCATAAACCAATATAATCTCAGACGTTGCTCATTCCAAATAGGGTATTCAATGACTCAAACTACAAGGAATGCAATAATATCAAACAATTCAACCTGCTCAGAACTCTTCTTTCATCCAATGAAATGTATGACTGCAATACAACTAGTAATGGATTGATGGCCACTACAAGCATTAAGATTATTTAGACTGTGCAAATGAAGACAGGTTGACTGACTATGACAATAGTTAATTTATAACAATTCCTGAGTGTAAAAGACTGAGATTTATGAATAGCAAGCCCAAATTTTCTACAGTAGTCTATTGACTCAATTCTCTATCAAGATTCATAAGCACAGACCAAGTTACTAACAGATTTCATAAGTGAAATGTGCCCAGACTTGGAGAAAACGCTACCACAAGCCACTATGAGGATCGAGCAGTAGTTAGAGAGTCTCTAAACTAATGCAAACTTCAGAAAATGCCTTCTTCATCACTCAGCGAGCTAGTTTTCTACCGTGTGATTCACTTAGGAGGTATCCTGCCTGAGAACAAGTGTCAACGCCTTCTCAATGTGCGGAGTGGACCAGTCCAAGAGTCTCTTGCCAGGCCAAAGAGACTCAACGCTTCAATACTAAACCATTCAACACCCCCAAGTCAGCTCAACTTCTCCACAAACTCCTACGTTGGCTCCATACAGGTAATTGCTGATAGAAAATGCGTAAACTGGAACCCACATTGATTCCCAAGGTAGAGAGCACCATAAAGTATTATCAGGCATACAGGCAATCAGCTCCTGATATGTTGATGGACCTCTTCAAGCGGCAAAGCTTGTCACCTTGTGACTTCGCTGACCTTTACTAATTCAGAATCACCTGATCCATGTGAGACACGACTTCAATGCTGGCAGCTTCTCATTGAAATATCCTCTATTATGGTTGTGAATTTCTACCTAGACCAGACATCTTCCTTCTACCTCTGATATTTGCAAAATATTGTAGGCAATCACTTGGTGATATGAGGTTTCCGTTTCAATCACCTCAAACCAAGGTTTTCGTCCTGGGACTCCTCAAAGTCGGCTGTGAGAAAAATTATCAAACATAGAATATTTTTTGCATGTCCCGCCTTCCTTCCAATCGGGTCTTTTAATACTTCAGAGTTGCCAAACTCGTCACCCCCAAAAAGCAGTCAATCACCAATAAGGATTTTATTTCCATAAACCAAAAATCACGAACTCATCCATTTTCAATAATTTTCCCTTCATGGTGAATAACTTAGGCATATTTTAATAATTAATCCCTCAAGCTAAGTCACCTAGGAACAAGAGTTAAAACGTTGTAACTCAAAGTGGCCCCGCCATTGAGTATAATGAATAATTAAATAAACTCACCGACTATAGCTTTTAGCTTTAATTTAATTATTCACTTAATAATTCCATATTCCCTAATATTATGATTTATTTTTAATCTCTAGGAATGAAAGATTAGAAAATTTCATCACGACTATTCATCAACTGGAAAGGGACATTACAGTCCTCCCTTCCCGTCGATTGCTTGTCCCAAGCAATCGATATCTACATACCCAACACCAACTTCCAGGATCCCATATCAATCTCGGAAATCTGCAAAATCTATTATCCAAAACACTACACTGCGAAAAAGTCTACAAATAACATCACCTTATTTCTTCTGAGAAGTAGTGTGATAATCCTCAACATGTAATCAGCAAACTCACCATCACATACCTTAGTCTTCTCAGAAGACCGCTACTCTACTCTGATTATCACGCTCTCCAAACCCTCATAAGGATGATGACTCATAATTGGAAGTGAAAAGGTCATGCAAAATGTAGGATCATTTACCTAATCATCCATAAAACAAGCCTCCATCCTCTTGGATGTCGTTACATTTGGAGCACCATCTGTTAAAGCTCTCAATTCAATCTTTTTCCCGTCCGCTGTGAACTCTGGCTCCATCCGCTGGAAATCCTGTATGTACCTCCCAAGTGACTATAGCCAATGAATGCCCAAAACAACATCAGGTTCACCAATCCCAACCACATAAAAATCATCAGTGACCACATAATCATTCAACTGCACACTCAACTGAGGAACCTTCTTAGTGCAACTCATTTTAAATCTGTCAGCCAATGTAACTCTAAAACCTGGAAATTCCTCGGCCTACAATCCCTTCCTCACAACCAATCCCTCATCAATGAAGTTGTGAGAAGCCCCACTATCAATCAAACAAGTGACCCGTTGTCCCTTCACAACTCCTCTCACGCGAAAAGGATGATACTTAGGAACTCCTAATATTACCGCCATAGTACCATGAGCTATATCTCCTGTGTTGGTATCATTGTGTGGTTGCTTTTTATGATCACTATCTAAGCTCATGTCAACCTCCTCATCAGTAAAACACAACCCCTTCCTACATAGCTCATTCCTTGTTTCAAAATCCAGCATAGGTTGTGTAGGCTTGGTCTGATTGGAATCCTTTTTTTTTTACTGTAATTCACTGGAGGTCTTTTGTAAAGTTCCCTAGTTGCAGTGTGTAATGTTTTTGCAGTTGTTTGTTTGGATATAATTGTTTGTCACAATTATAGGATCAACACATGCAACTATGGGCATTCAATAAAGATCACAAATAGAAATTGATAGGTCACCCTACTTCAAGGTTTTGTTATATTTCAAAATAGTGACATATTCTAAATGTTAACATAAGACCACAGTCCTAATATTCCATGAAATTCAGTGTTTACACAAGGGACCCTGGTAATGCACAGGCTGCAATAGAATTGACTGTATAGCAATAACAATAAGATGAAATGACTTTTCTGAGTGTAAACTGACTTAAGGATCATTAACAGCAGCTCACGTATTTACTAGCCACAATAATCAGTAGTCACAGTGATCTTTTGGACAAAGGCTCTCGATGATTGAATGACCAATGTGCAGCAATATTATCAAATCTGTAACAAGGCATAGGGAACACGTTTTTTCTGGCATTCACGGTTATGACAGTGACTCAAGTTGCTGCTCAAATTCTTTGACACACACAAGATACTACTCAGAAAATTTATAAGGCTGAAACAACATGCTGCAATATATTTTCTAAATGTTTAGGAGCTGTTTTTAAGAACAGCAATTCATACATTGATGGAATATGATAACCAGCTGTTACAAAAGATTTTCTTGACCCTCACGCATAACTTCTACACTAAAATAGTCTCAAAATGCAATGGCCACTTACAGGTTTTTCCAGCTATAAGAAATGACAATTTATGACAGCATTAGAAGTCAACCCAACCTGGAAGAATGATCAAAACCAACCAGCAGCCTCTAGCATGGCCCAGATGCATTCGTTTCTCCCTTGCTTGAGTGTGCCCAACCTTGTATGGCCCAGACATCACCTCCCAAGACCTCCAATAGTGGCTGTGACCACTAGTTTGTGAAGTCCCAACACTCAGCAAAAATGGCACCTGGCGTTTCCTGAAGTAACCACGCCTCCAAAAAGCATGTGAGAACTCTCAAATCAAAATCATTGAAGCCACCATGACTCAGAATATAATGAACACGAAAATGTGGAATATAGCTTTGGCGTCCATTTCCAACTATCACCAAATTCGGCTTAACACAAAGAAGATCCGTCCCTTCCAAAATCTGAATCTACTCCAGCTAGGGATGGTATTACACATCCGAAACTGGTTAGGAGGTTCGCAAACCCTAAGCCAAGAGGCTCGAATAGCTTCTGCCGTGAAAGATATCTATTCAAAAGGTGTCGAATGATTTCTTCCCTCTTCCTTTTGTATTTCTCTCATTCCAAAATAAAATGACTTTTGTATATAGTTCACTTTTTGAAATAATTCCTTAAGTCATTTTAATTTTTTATAACACCAAATAAGTGACTTTATAATATTTCACTTGATTTAATTAAATTAATTGATTAAAGTCACCCTTTAGAAATATAATGAATTTTTGGGACAACTTAATCAATTAAATTAATTTAAGTCACTTAACCATAAACTTGGGAACATTACATCTTTTTATGTGGCTAGAAGGGAGGTGCAGTCTCCAAACCAAGGGCTAGGCCAATGGCGTCATGTAATGTACTAGGCTTATGAGCCTTTACTAAGCCCCTCAGTCTATCACTCAAACCCTCACAAACAGCATAGTAACACGCCTCTCAAGCATATCAGGAACCATGATTGCTATTTTCTGGAACTCATTGATGTAAGTCTCAACATGTCCAATCTACTTCAACTAAGCCAAGTCCCTGTAGTAAACCTCAGTATCCTTCCGGTCAAGGTGTGCAATCAATTTATTGACAAACTCCTCATATGAATGTATCATGGCATGGTCTTGTGAAACCAACTCATGGTGCCACCAATCATATGCTACTCCCTCCAAATGCATCGTAGCAAATTGAATAGCCTTTTCTTCCTCCATAGGTTCCAAGGACAAGGTATCAAGCTTATGCACCCATGATCTAGCACTTAGTTTCCCGCTTCCATCGAAGGTCGGTCAAGGAATTTTATTCAGTGCTTCCTTGTATTCTTTAGGTTGAGTACCTCGACCGGTTTGCCTTCTGAAACCCCTTTCTTGCCTGTCCAGTCTTGCTCTAGCCTTACCTTTCTGCTGATTCATAAACTGATTCAGATTGATTAACGTCCCCACATCAGGTGGAAGAGCTCTGTATTCATCGTAGGCCACCATGACATCAATAGTGATGTTTGTTTCTTCCTCCAACTCGATCCACTTCAGGTTGTCTTGTCACAAATGTAGGACATAAAGGCTGACCAGACTTTGTGCTGGTTGTCCTAACAACATTGGTGGTTGTTCTATCATGATTTTTATGTCCCACATCACTTCTGCTATGGCCACTGCTTGATCTACTTGATCTAGCACGATCCACTCTCATTCGCCCCATAGCTGTAATCATACAATCCTGAAATTGTTGTAGCATTTGCCGCTGCTGCCGGGCAAAGTTGGTCTAGAAATTGTCAAGTTGATTATTCAAATTCCCCGGTGGATCCCCCAAACTAGAATCAGTTGGATTAATTTCAGACCCTCCTTCCTGTTGTCCTGCCCTACTTCTGGTGAAATATCTATGTGACATGCAAATAAGAATTCCCCAACAGGCTGGCAGGATTCTAAGGTCTGATACCACTGTAATATCCCCCAATGGAATAGGGCGATAATTTTACGAAATCTCAATTTGACAGATTAACATTTTGTCAAATTAATTTGCATGTATCAGACTGAAATTACAGATGTTCAATGGAAAAGTCATGAAGAAAAAAAAGTACTTGCATAAACAAATATAATCTCAGACGTTGCTCATTCCAAATAAGGTATTCAGTGACTCAGACTACAAGGAATGCAATAATATCAAACAATTCAACCTGCTCAGAACTCTTCTTTCATCCAATGAAATGTATGACTGCAATACAACTAGTAATGGATTGATGGCCACTACAAGTATTAAGATTATTCAGACTGCAAATGAAGACAGGTTGACTGACTGTGACAGCAGTTAATTTATAACAATTCCTGAGTGTAAAAGACTGAGATTTATGAATAGTAAGCCCAGATTTTCTACAGTAGTCTATTGACTCAATTCTCTATCAAGATTCATAAGCACAGACCAAGTTACTAACAGATTTCACAAGTGAAATGTGCCTAGACCTGGAGAAAGCGCTATCACAAGCCACTATGAGGATCGAGCAGCAGTTAGAGAGTCTCTAAACTGATGTAAACTCCAGAAAATGCCTTCTTCATCACTCAGCGAGCTAGTTTTGTGCCGTGTGATTCACTTAGAAGGTATCCTACCTAAGAATGAGTGTTGATGCCTTCTCAATGTGCGGAGCAGACCAGTCCAAGAGTCTCTCACCAAGCGAAAGAGACTCAACGCTTCAATACTAAACCATTCAACACCCCCAAGTCAACTCAACTTCTCCACAAACTCCTACGTTGGCTCCATACAGGTAATTGCTGATAGAAAATGTGTAAACTGGAACCCGCGTCGATTCCCAAGGTAGAGAGCACCTTAAAGTATGATCGGGCATAAGGGCAATCAACTCTCAATATGTTGATGGACCTCTTCAAGCGGCAAAGCTTGTCACCTTGTGATTGCGCTGACCTTTACTAATTCAGAATCACCCGATCCATGCGAGACACAACTTCAATGCTGGGAGCCTCTCACTTAACAAACAGCAACTCTAATTCCCAAACTCCAACATCTCCTTGGGCGAGTAGCGTCTTATCTGGTTTTTGAAAAAGGGACATGACTGGCAGGTGTCAAGCAGCAACTCTGATTCCCTAACTTCGACATCTCCTTGCGCAAATAGTGTCTTATCTGGTTTTCAAAAAAGGGACATGACAAAACATGGTAAGTAACAACCTAGGCCAAAACCTAATTACTTGACAAATTGACAAGAGGGATCACTTTGACTAACATTAACTATCATATCAAGGATATGTGTTTAAAATCAAACATAAAATGGAAAGTTTCATAGGGATACCAATTTCAATACTAACATAGTCATTGTTTTGCATTCTCCTTAATGTTATCAAATGCTTTACATGATTCTCTAATAATACAAAATGAGTTAAGATTAGATGTGTAGTAGTTAATTACACTTTTCAATCAATTTGAGGTGTTTAAGTAGGGCTAATTGCAAGAAAGCTATTTTTGATGAGTTGTTGAGGAACATCTACTTTAGTTTACAAATCATTATAGTAAGAAGTAAAGATGCCAACATTTAAGTTGTAAAAAGCCCACCTTGAAGTTGCGAGGAAGCTTGCTTAGGAAAGACCCCCTACAACCAAGTAAAGAGATCAACATTATATAGATTTCATCATCAACTTCCTGAGCTTTCAATTTAACCAAAGAAGAAAAGTTGATTGCAGTTGGAGAGATTAACTTACAAGTGGAGTTTTTCATAGGACAATTGCATTCTCCAATAAATATCTCCATCCTAGATTGTGTAGCTAACCATCTAAGGAGTTCATGGTTCCTCTTGGTTAGAAATTTAAAATGATGATGATCTTGTAGGGATGGTATGAAGGTGAATCATCAATTTCCTTGACAACCATAGGAAGTGAAAATAACAAATTTCATTTTATAGGTGAATTTGTGCTAATGGGTGGAATCCTTGTTAAATGTGTCACAAGGTTGTGCATATGATTGATTTCTTCAATTAGCTTCATCTATTTCTTAACATGTCTAGCCAAAATGTGTTAAAGAATGCTATTGTGATTGACAAGGATTTAACTCAGCAATGTTAATACCATCCTCTTCCTTTGAAGATTACCTTGTACCTCTTAGATCCATTTTGGATCAAATACAAAATTAAGATAAGAGTTCCCACCAAGGTTTTTGCATCCAATCATTTAGAATCAAAATTTATAAGTGGATATGAAATTGCTGATCTCAGAGCTAAAAAATGGTGCTTGATTTTCTTGTTCAAATTGCAAGATAAGAAAATTTTGCCATTTTTTCAATCTACATCATGATTCTCAAAAAGAGAGCAACAATTATGGAAGGCCAACTTATCAAGGCCATAGTACCCTCAATATTGCATTGATAGACTCACAAAATGTGTATATCTTCAATAACAAGCCGACCTCTACATCTCGCCAAAATGTAGAAATATTAATAAAGGATATACACCAACTTCATGGCTTGTCAAAGGTGATAATCAGCAATAGAAAACTCAATCTCAATAGAAAATTGTAGCAAGAGCCCTCCCTACAATATCTTGAGTATTATTGTGTTGTGTTTGGAGGTTGCTCATTCGAAGTGACAAATTACTATCAATATGTTGAGATCTAAATTCTCTATGATCCATTTTCTATGCTAGTACCCTTAAATAGAAGAAATAGTATAATCCCAAAAAACATATAACTTTGTTCCAGAATATAATGAAATCACTCAAATCCCTCATAAAAAAAACTATTTGAAAAATATCAATAATTCAACTCAATTACAATTTACCCCTTTTTGCTATCATGTATTTCCTAAAGGAGTGATTGGTTAAGTATCTGAATGCCCTAGCAAGTTTATCCAATCATGATGTCTTGTAAAGGCATAGGAGAGATAAATATCTCATTTGGAACCATTATAAATGTATGTTTTTTGGGATGATGCAACCCAAGTGCTAAGAAAAATTGTATAAGATGTATTTCTAATGCTTTTAATGAGGACTTAGTTTAAAAGGATAATCGAAAGAAAATTGGACCCCCAATTTTTGGTTTGCATCCAACCTTTTTGCACACAAGGATAAGGCATCATGTATCATATAATAAACAAAGATATGCACATGCATAGCATATCCACATTAGCAATCTCTTATCCTTACACTCAAACCTCTAAAATTATTTTCATAAGAGTTCAAACATATAGTAGAATGGAGCTTAAATAATGTATGTTGATAACCACCAAAACTAATTGTTCATTTATCATAAATGAAAACAAACAAAAGATAAATTAGTGCATTTGAACCCACTAGATAGGAGGCCAATGTCATGTCCCCTTTTTACAAAATTATAGAAATAATTAAATAGCTAAATTAAGTTGTCGAAACAGTAACTTATATTAAAAGATAACTTATATTTAATTATCTATAAATATCAATATAAGTTATTAAATAAAGTGTCATTAGACCCAAGGTGCAAAAAGGTGAGTCAAAAAGGACACCTTATTACATTTTTATAACTTTGAGAGAATAGTTATGAAAAAAAATAAAAATAAAAAATTTATAAAAGGGAAGAATGTTCTTGAAAAAGGCCTTCTTGCTTTTTGAAACGATTTTATTTGTTAAGAATGAACTTGCATTCTTCTTTCTTTCCTGAGGATGAAAACCCTTTGGATTTGCTAGTTTTGAAGATGAAAACTCTCCTAGCCTTTTAGTGCAATTCTACTCAAGGAACACTAATATGCTTTATCAAATAAGGATTTCTAGATTTTAGTCTCCAGTTTTGTTGTGAGGTTTTAGTGATTTTCAATAATTAGTGTTTTCTTTCAGATAGAGTTTGCAACTGTGGGTTTATGAAGATTTAATAATAATGATATTATATCAATATTGTGGCGAGATTTAACCGTTTCAGGCCATGATGAAATTCACACTTATACTAAGAGGGAGGGGGTGAATCAGTATAGGTCAAACTTTTCCTTTTCACAGCTTAATCAATCAAAGTAGTATTACTCCAAAACATCAATCATTCATAGCAATAGCATACACGCAAGATCTAGCAATTAAGAACACAGGAAGAACACACGATTTTACATGGAAACCTTTATGAGAGAAAACCATGGAAAAATATTGCTTGTATAAACCTTCTTACAAAATTCGTAGGCACCAACTCATTGCAGACACCAATCACCACCACTAAGCACCAACCCAACAAAAGATGCCAATCTTTTCTAATAAGAGGCACCAACTTCTTGATCTCCTCAATTAGGAATCTCCAACCTCCAAATGAATGTAATGTTTGTTTTCTTAAGTATTTCTGCTTCAATATGCTTTACAAATATGCCTTAATGTCTTTTGACATCTGCTCATAACAACATTCAAATCTGCTAAAACTTCTTTCAAAAATCTGCCATAAGTTTGCTCCAATGCATTCCACAAAATGAGCTCAAATTGCTCTCATAAATCTGCTCAAATACTTTCTACAAATCTGCTTGAATAACCTCTTATTTCTGCTCTTCATATGAAATAATATTCCTTGAAAGTTGATTGCTTTTACCTCTCTCTCAACCCTCTATTTATACTTGCCAAAATGCCTCTTCATCCAAGGGAGGCGACTCCTCCAAGGGGGTCAGCCAAAACAGCAATAAATTATTTTTGTTTATTTTTATTTTTCTTGCCCAAGATGGGCGCACTTCTCAAGGGGGTCATCCCTCTTTTTATTTTTTATAGTTTTAATTTTAAACCCACTAAAGTGAGAGCCACAAAAGGAGAGGTCGGCCCAAACTAAATATAATTTTTATTTTTATTTTTATCTTCAAAAGATGGATGCCAAACTTGGATCCATATGTTGGCCAGCATAAATTACCTTTGACATCAATGATCACAATTTTCCATTTTGACATCAATGACAATAACCTTTCCAACAGGCCATACATATGTGAAGAATTTATTGTTTGGCAATATTAGCTTCCTAGCCATACCATAATGCAGGGTTTATATTTTCCAAATGAAGAAGTTTTTGCAGGAATAAGACCAATGCTAGCCATACCACCTTGAAATTCAGTCCATACATATTCTCTAGCTGTACATCTAAGAATTAGTGATCTATTCTGTTATTGATTGTTATGGTTGTTGGGCATGGAATATAAGGGTATTTTGACTGCCCAAAACTTGGTCTTACCTCCTCATTACCAGTTGTAACTATTGCAGTTAAAGGTATAAATATTGTTGGTGATTATGTTGGGTTTAGAAGCTGGAAACTGCTATTTACTATCACTGTTTCAAATTGTACTTGCCTGCATGACCTCTTGTAAACAATTTCTTCTTGTTTTTTACTTCTTTTTGGTTTTAACTTTTAAGTTGTTAGTTGCATTTTTATATGGTCTGCAAATTGTAGTTTGGCTTGTGCTGGGTAGATTCCTAGACTCTGATAAATCATCACTAAGGTTCTATTTACTTATAGGACACTACAGCCTCTGAAAACCCTGGTTGCAGCCTCTTTCCTTATTGAACTGACCCATATAACAATCATTTTTGGGTACTGCAATCTCTACAGACCTAGCCGCAGCTTCTAATCCTTGTGTTTGGCCTCATTCAGCAAACAGTTTCGTCATTATCCAATTGCAGCCTTATTCTGGAGACTTGCAATGTTTATAGTAGTCAAGTTGAGCAATATATTGAGTTTTGATCAGCTAAAACAGGTTTAACTTGGCATACCAGCAATATCTCTATCAGTTCCAAAGTGATTTGACGACATACAACTTTCATAATCTATCCAGCACTACCTGGCATGACAGTATTTATAATAGTAGTATTAAAGTTAGCTTATTCTGATTTAGTGATGACTTGAAGAAAATTATTCATGTTTCAATTGTGATTATTGGATGTATTTCCTGGATTCAAAATTCTTCTCAATATTGTAATCACTCGATGGTTTATTGCCAATATTTGATATTATGAAGATCCTAGGTGGTCTAGTACCAAATCCGTATTCTTTATTGTAATAGATACTAGTCGGTTTATCCATTGGATTTGTTGACGTAAAAACTAACACCTCTGGAGTGCAAGTCGGTACGGACAGCTATGCACACTGTGTAATGAGTGCTCTTCAACTTAGGAGGGGAAGCTCCCTTGTAGTGTTGGAATGCATGGAAAAGAAAAGTAATCTAAGTCCAATCTTTTTTGTTCTCAGCTGGAAGAGGCACAAGGTTAACAAAACCAAGAATGTTGCAGCTAAGGATTTTTTGGTTTCGCAGATCATTAACTACAACTAAACTAACTACTTTAAATCTATCCAGTTACCTCGAGAAAACAGAGCATGGGGAAATGGAGCAGGAATGTTCTATACGATAAACTTCAGGTACAGTCTCACAACGTGAAGGCAAGGTGGGCTCAACTATTTGCTTGGCTGAATAGGTTTATTATCACACACATCATACGATAAGCTTTAGGTAAAGATTCACAATGTGAAGGCAAGGTGAACTCAACTATTTGCTCATACGAATAGGCTTATTAGAAACAAAACATAAAGAATAGCAAACTAGGACAGTAAATTGCATAGACGAGACACGCATTCAATCCATGATCAAACTAGCCACTATATTTAACTAAGATGAGCATTCACGATGATAACAGCATGAAACCCGAGTGGCATAACAATTCATTATCATAATAAAAACTCGTGAATAGATACAGAAAAAGCAATATTACAGGCAAGGTGCGCTGAGCATATATTACTATCTCATGCAAAAGTTAATTACAAATGAGCTGAAAGCTCTTATTTATAGACATCGAAAGGTGTAGGGAACCCTAAAATCACCTTGAGTCAACTACAGTCTTGCAATGCATACAAGATTTTATTACTAAACCCTAATAAAGCAGACCATACAATTAACTAGAAAGCTACCATCAGTTACCCGGTACATCTAATCTAAATGGACAATGTGCAAGCATGCACGTCCTTATTGAAAGCAAGTTAAGTGGAAAACTACCATCAGTTAACGAAAACCCTAAATGAAACTCCAAGTCCTGCAAAATATCTTTGAGGATCAGATAGACATGCGTGAACTTAGTAAAGAGAACTAAAGATGGAAGTCGACTTCTAATTGTTGCTCTTGGTTCTATCCTCGAAAATAACTGTAGGTTCTAACTAGGTGACCACTGCTTGTCAGCAACCTGAACAATCCTAGAAATATCTGCACACTTCAATTGGCAGTTCATCTGTTGATAACTCTAGCGGCTTCATAACTGAAGTGATGGCCATTATTTCTTCTGCAACTTTATGCTTCTCACATTTTTTCACGCCTTTCTCTATGAAAGAGTGATGTATGGTGAAATTGCGAAGTTTGAATGTGAACCCTCTGGTTGTGAGAAATGCAAACGAACTTGCTGCACATGCAGAATTCCAACGGTATCAACCCTCTAAACCAACCTTGGAAGACCATCAGCTATACGAGGCATGAAACCATGTGGACTTGAGTGACTACACCTGTCAACCCTCTGGATGCGCTTCATACAAATCGGTGTCAACTTTTCTGATGAAATCATGAATTAAGACTGATTTGGTCTTGAATTCAATCTATGTGAACTGCACTCTGAAAAACTCGCCCCGTTGACTGTAAACTCAACTATGTTCTGACAACTTTTTCCGAAAGTTGAAATGTCCCCTGATGACGCTAAAAATACCCTGTCGGAGGGCAGTTTTTGCCAAAAATTTTGAGATGTGGGTTTTGTGTAGAAAATGATTCTAAAACAACCTACAACATCAAAATTGCGAAAAAAGCACCGTTTAGCTTGCAATGCAAAAGCTTTTCCGAAAAAAGCAACTGAGGGCAAAAGGCGCTGTAGGGGCAATTTTTCCGAGAAAATCTGAAATATGGGTTTTGTCCAGAAGATAATTCTAAGATAACCCACAACATCAAATTTGAAAAATATCGACTTCTACTCCACCATGCAAAGGAATTTTAGTTGAGAAAATCAAAGCCTCGAAATCAATGCTCTAGAGTAAATTTTCCTGAAAAATTCTAGCACATGGGTTTTGGAGAGGAAGCTATGCTGAACCAACCCAGATGATTTGTTTTGTCAAAAGTCCCCGAATTCTCAAACATGCAAAAGAAAATAAGACGAGAAATGGAAGAATTTAAGACAGACGATAGAAGTTTTTAATGCTTTTCTCTTGCTAAAATCGCCACTTTGTCTTGAATTCTGCTAATGAATTTGGACTTGTACTTGCAAATGAATGTCTTTGATGTCTTCACAACTGACTGCTGATGAAATTCGCCAATCTCAAGGAAGAAATTCGCCTTCTGCTCAAGCTGTATTAGAGAAAGAATTGACGTCATGAATAAATAGAGAAAATCATTGCATCATAGCGCCACTCTCAGCTTTAAACCCTAACTAACAAAAGAATTGTTTTGATTGGACCCCCTCCAGTTGAGTTGATACTAACTAGGAGTCCCCGATTACAAAATAATATTAAAATATTTAGTTAGCTTTACCATGCAAATTGCAAATTAAACATTAAAAAGGCGCCAATAATTAAATATTGAGGAAAATCGCCATTTTAAAACTTTGCATGCAAAAGCTTGAAATTAAATATTATTTTAATCAATTAGCAAAAAGCTCAACATTTGGATGCACTCGGCGTACTTCATTGATTCGGAAAAGTCCTTATTTGACCCTCTAGGCATCCATTTGCAAGAGTTATTAGCTTTTTTGCTAACTTCCTACTGTATAGCTGACTACAAAGTTACAATTGTCCCTATTCAGCTCTGATTTCTAAGTGACTAAGTGAGGCTGTGACCGATCTGAGATATTCACCGTGAAGCCTGCAGAGCAAGGATGAAATGTCTGCTGGGAGCTGCAACTACTAAAATTAACGTTTGACACCTCAATAAATTAGGCGCCTTTGATTAAATCATTAAAGTAATGCAAGGTCTCCAGACTTAGCCATTTCTCTGTTTTGCCATCTAATGCTTCAAACTGCCGCTACCGGTGAATGATGAACCCTATTGACTAGATGATAGGTTCATTGCGTGACTGGAAGAATTCCGCAACCAACGTCTATATGTAAGGAACCTGAAAGCTGCGTTAGGAACCTCAAAAGCAACGGCGCCCCTAGCCTGTGAAGGCGCAATCACTAATTCAACAAAAGTGTAACTTTCATCTGGATGCCATACTTTGACCCCTGACACCGAGAGTTGGAGTGCTCCAATTCGCACACCATCAATCTCCCTATGTAGCTAGAACAACTTACAAGAGATGTCTCTGGAGGTGATGAAGCAAGAAAACTGCTTCTAAGACCTCAAAGAGAAGGGCAACTTTTCCAAGGGGATGTGTATTTTCCATAGTCATTTTTCTCGCTGTCTTCACTCTTCAGCATTCTATACTGACCCTTCTCGTACAAGCATTTGTCAAATCCTGGAGGCTAATGGCTGGACTCATTGGATAGCTGGAGTAATTGCGCACAAATCTCGTGAAGATTGTGAATGCTAAAAACCCCATCTGGCAGGCCTAAAGGCTAGGCGCCCCTGGCCTACAAAGGTACAGGTGTGTATTTCTACATTTTTCCACCCTCTGATTTACGTGCCCAGTAGAACCTCTGTCACAATCACTCAACATGTCAGATCATCTCACGAACTGGTGCGTTGCAGAGCTGAATTGGATTAGAAAAGATCTCTAGGAGACAGATTTTGTAAATTCATCCATCTGAGGGGTCAAATTCAAGGGCGCCCCTAGGCTACAGGGGCGTAGAAACTGAAAAATTTGACAACCTTTGTGACATGCATTCTCTTCATACCTTCAGCTTTTGACCTCAATTGCTAGAGTTTTGCACTTCGGATGACTTCGCTTGATAGCTCGTCGGAAAGCTGGACTAATTCTAAAGAGATTGAACATATTTGCAAGCACATGCAACTAAATCCGGGCCTTCAGAATGAAGGGCGCCCCTGGGCTACAGGGGCGCAGATTTGCTTTCTGCCAGATATTCTCATCTATTTTGCACTTTGTGATTCACCATTCTGACTACTGAATTGACTTTGTAGGGGTATTCCTTTGTCGTGAAGTATCTCTTCAACATCTTCTATCATAAAATGTCCCACTTTGAGTTCCAGGCTCAGGTTTTGACACCAGGTACTGACCAACTGTCGTTAATGACTGACATTATACTGACCAAAGTCCATACTTAACTTGCCCAAAAAACTGTATTTTGACATCATTTAACAAGGTTTAAACTCTTTTAAGCAAAATGCCTTAATAAAGCAAAAAAAAATTGGTTTGGGTACAACAAGATCCTTTCTTTAATTTTCAATATATTATTTATCATGCTTGGCATGTATCAAAATCGGGTGATTTAGTCTATCATTTTGACATGAATGCAATTCCACTTGTATTAAACCAATTTGGCTTGATTAAAATTTGCATTTCACTATGAGCCATTTTGGCTTGATTGATTCTATGAATTTGCTTATATTGTAATTGGTCGGCTAGCCACTAATATATTTTTAGTGTAATTCTATTGTCCTCATTCTAGTTTCCGTATCCTCTCACCTTGCCCACATCAAGAGCTTAGTGATTGAGAAAAGCTAAGATTTGAAGGATTGCAAAAAATATTTTGGTTTTGAGCTAACACCTTGTAAGGGTCATTATAGCCAGTTTCATGAGGCATTTAGTTTATAATATACCAATTCAGTATGCTTAACATTAAAACCAGAATTACACATGGTAGTGATTAAATATCACTGCAAATGAAAGAAAGCCACTTCTACCATACCAAGTCAGTCTAATGATAGTCTAGGATCATTTATTCCTCAAAACAACATTTTTCTTTTGAATAAATTACTAAATTTAATTAACCAAACCTTTCTACTCATCATGTTTATCATTTCCAGAATATTTGGTTAAACTGCATGCATAGAACAATATGTGAGATTGCAGGAAACAAAAATTTACTTTTATATTGAGCAAGATTGGAAACATCAGTGACCAAGTAAACTAGGCAGAAAGAACCACAAGCAGGAGTTGCATGCTATTTCTTTTATAGCTCTTAAAACATGCTACCTTTACAAGGCATGTATTTAGACTTCATTTACAACAATTCATCAAAGCTCAACTTTAGGCCATTACAAACAAATCAAATGCAGCAATATTGACTGTAATCAAAGCTGACAGCAAAGCAATCGTAAAATTAGTTTGATATCTAGCATCCCTCAAACCAGATAGGAAAATTGATTGCTGAATGTTTATTAATGATACTGGCATATTGACCCTTTACTGGATATTTTTTTAACAGATGCAATAAACAATATCTCTTTAGGAATGACTCAGAAGAATACTCGGTATATGTTTCTGGGAAATTACCAGAAAATGGAAAGTGTGCCATTGTCAATGACAGCACAAACTCCATGCCAAAATGCAGAAAAGGAAAATATTTGTTCATTGCTTCTCTTTATAATAATTTATTCTAACTTGCTAAAGAATAGAATATTTACCATGACAATCTTCAGGCACACTTTCACCAGAACAGTGACCGCCATGCATACTATTTTCTGTTTCATCTACAACTTTGGCCTCCAATTCCATCTTTTCTGCCTGCAGCATGACCAAATGAGAACCATATTGTCTCAACTAAGGATAGGTGAAAATGTAACCGTATACAAAAGGTGTTCACTTATAGTAATAGACAACCCACACAGACATTATAACTCCAAAAGTCTTTGAACAACCACCAAGTTATCTCATATAAAGAAAAGTTAAACTAACATAACATAAAAACAAGATCCAAAAAGTCGATGCATTCAGCAGTGTAACATTCAAAAAAACAAGGCTGTGGATTGAACTAAAATAATACTGCCACACTTCAAATGCCAAATTTGCAAAATAAAAATGACCAAATTATAGCCATGCAGACCTTGCCTACAATGCAGGAAGGTGCATCCATAGATACCACAAATAATGTGATCAATATATCTAAGCTGTATGGTACTAATAAAAGTCTGGGCATAGAAACACAAATACCACACTAAAACATTAATCCAGAGTGCTGATACGCCTGACAGATGATGGACCATTCTGCTCATACACAGAAATATCAATGTGTGCTGCATGTGTGTTTATTATGTGTATGCCTTAGAGCAATGTAATTTTGGTGATAAGTTGAGAATTTTTTCGGTAGATAATGTATGCCTTTGTTTACACATGAATACCATTGTGCTTGAATTTGTGGTTGACCTTTGTAATGGAGTATGTAGGGAGTGTGGATCAACTAATGGAATATAATCTTAATTGATGCTCTTATTATATGGATAGGGAAGCATTATCATATGAGGTTGAGCAAAGTTTTCTTTAGAATTTTCATAGGAATCAAATAATAGAAACTAGATGGACTAGAAACAAGAAGTGGCAATTGCCCCGATTGCATGGATCCAAAATCCTCCAAGGGCAATGTTGTTGTATTAAGGTGATACAAACTGAAATATACATCTGATTGAGCAATTCATGATCAATTTTCTCAACATCAAACCTCACCTGCATAGTGATGAAATATTCTCTTGGCCTCCACTCTAAACAAAGATGGAGCTTCGGATAAGAAGCTACACTTTTTTAGGTTTCTGAATCTAGTCCTTGTACCTATATGAAAGCTTTGTATTGTGTCAAGTTTTAAACTGAAGTCATTATATTGAGTGGTCTTAACTGCAAAGTCTTCCAAAACTCGTCTTATTTGTCTGTCTTGTCGTCCTTTCTCCTTTTCCACTATTTGCAGGATCATCAAATTGAACATTCTAAATTGGAGGAATAAACTTCTTGAGAGAGAAAGTTTGATAAAAGCTGTACTTGATTATGTAAAGATTTTTTCCCGAGAAAATTTAAAACACCATTCACAAGCATGCATCTAGAGTCAAAGGAACGATGGTTGAAGGAAGATAGAATATGTCAAAAATGAGATCCTAAAGTGAAATACAAAGACATGCATGCAGAGGTAAGGGCACACCTGAATAAAGGATTCAAACTTCATGGCAATAGTTGAAAACTGCGCACCTAGAATGAAGCACACACCTATACAAAGAAACAAAATTCAACTAAAAATTATCTTTAATGATCAAGTGCACATGGGAAAATCTGGACACACTTATACAAAGCATGGATTGTAGCTACAAATGTGTCAAATGAGTTAACCACATACCTGAATTAAGGAACAGTGGAAAAGGGTGAAGTTTTAATACATAAATGTGCACCATAGGACAAGCACATGCCACATTATAGGTTGTAAAATTCCAAAAAAAATGATGTTAATACAAGGGTGTGCATCAAGGATCAAAGACATGCCTATGCAAGGCAGCCATAGTTCACAAGCATATTAGGAAATTTAGAGGTGCACGTCTCATAAGGGAATTCATTATATTTAGATGTTGATCAAGCTAGTATACAAGCACGCATGGGAAAGGAAGATGCACCTAAAAGAAGGAAAATCAAGCATTCAATAAATTCCATTCACATGTGCACGTTTGGGATCTAAGTGTACACCAGCTCAAAAAACAAATTTTGGTTCATAAAAATCAAAGCAAAGTGTATTTACATGCATTTACATGCACACAGTTAGGGTAGAAGTGTGCATCACATAATGGAGATTATGTTATGAAGTCATAAACCTTGTTTACAAGAAAATGCACATTATGAATGAAATTCAACCAATGTAGAGTTGCACGCCTAAGACTAAGGGCTCACCTTATAAAGGGAAAAAAGGATTGGTTTGCAAAAACCCATTCTCAGGTACATTCTTAAGGCAAGCACATGCCTATGTAAAGAGAGTGTCTTCTCAAAAAAAATTCATCAATTGTCAGACATGCATTTGATTTGAAGGATGCACCTCATAAAGAAGGCAAGTTCATTTTGAAAATTAAACGTGCAATGTATGAGTACGCATGTAGGGGCAAGGGTGCACATGAATAAAGAAAAATTCAAATGTTAAAAAAATATTTTATCAGGTGTGAATCTAGGGTGCAAGCACGCACCTCACCAAAGTAGATTTTTTAAATTTCAAAAAGTTATGTTATCAAATGCACACCCGGTGAGGAAATGCACACCTATACAAAGAAAATTAAGACTAAGTTCAAAGCTCATTTCATAGTGAATTGTTGCATGTGTAAAGTTCAAAGTTCATTTCATAGTGAATTAGTGAATGTGCCTATCAAAGGGATTCAAAATGTATAAGTAATTTTTTTACGTTTTTTAGAGGCTTAACCATGATCACAGGAAAAAATGCATAATCATCAAAGTCACCCAAAGCTGCCTATCAAAAAAGTCTATTTTTAGCCATCACCATTTTTAAAGAGAACATATTTTGGGATTTGCTAATTTTAACAAGAGCTATTTATAAATTGTGTTATTTTTAGCAATCTCTATTTTTGATGTAAAGAGCATGTTTTTAAGCTTTACACTATTTTTAGTGTTTGCTATTTATAGGCTAGAGTTAATTATTTTTTAGATCTCGTCATTTGGGAGATGTGAGCATTAACTCATAGTTTGTAATAAATTCAATCTACAACTTAACTAGAGGCTGCATGGTTTCAGTTTTAATATTGAAGGATAGGAATTTGTAATAAAAATTGCATTTCCTGCAATCAATTATTCTTAGAGTAGAAGTATCAGTTAGCATTTTATTTATAAATTATTTTTAAGCAATATCTTTATAAACATCATAAATAAATATTATTTTGCATTTAAAATCTGAATGTTAATTGTCAAGCCAACATACCATTGAAATTGTTGTTCACCAAATATTTGTGACCATAGAAGCATAAATCCTCAAAAAAACACAAAAATCTCAAATTTTAAAAAAAATTAACCGACACAATCTTTTCCCCAAAAAAATCCCGATTTAATCAGCTGGGATTTTCAATCATTTTTAAGGGTTTAAATAGCAAAAAAATTGCGTAAAAATCATGAAAAAATCACATAAATCGCAGGACAATTGCCTCATCAGCCCCTCGCGAAACAATAATAGCATGAAATCACTATTTAATCAGGTTTTTTCATTGACTTTTAGCACAAAATTGAGCGTTGGCCGCTGGAACGTGGTTCACCATCAAAGATTCACCAGATTTCATCAGGCTACTAAGGCAAATCGCGAGTAAGTGACCTTGAATGGATGTATATTTCTAATAGATGTTAAGGACATTAAAATAGAGACACGTTCTTTGGTATGCTTCTACGTTTGATGTTAAGGACATTAACATGGAAGGGTTAAGAGATGTATTGCTTTTTTCTCTATATTCCACACTAATGTCATTTGCCTTAGGCTCGCAGTAATGCTTTCCATGTATATAAATCCAAAGACACAATCAAGTGGGAAATAGTAGACAAATCATAAATAATAAGGCTTCTATCTTAATTTTTTAACATATTTGAACCTTATAAAAGTACTTGCAAAAAGTAAATATAGAAAGCTAGATTAAATTGAAACGAAACTCTATTGGCTTGATATCAACCTAAAGTGGTTTATTTTCTTTGAATTCTTGTGATCCTAACTATTCAAAAGAATTTTAACTTTTCAATTGTCAACAATAATACCAAGGTGGTTGTTTAGATTATCAAGGTTAGTTGGGAAAAATTTCCTTTTCAGATGCTAATGAAGTGTGATAATTTGGAGCTTCAATTTGACACTAGCCATCAAGTTTTAATGATAAGTGGGTAGGGTAATGACAATTGTATAATCAAGTGGGGAGCATAAGTATATACATAATAGTATATAGACATTGTTCAACCGGAAGCAGAATGGTTCCTATCAGAAAGATAGAAATCAGCTTGTAGTGCTGAAAATAATAAATTGTAACAGTATTTTATATCAAAATGAAGAAATGTTTTGGTTATGTTTAAATTTCCTATATATTTTGCAGGCTTAATGCTTTGTTAATTGATGAAACTCACTTCTTAGATCATGCCCTGCACTTGTTCGGCAACTACATTCCATTTAGGATCGTCAAACCCTCCAAGGAGTACAATAGCAATGCATGAATGCTTTAGAGTTTAGACATATATAGTGTAGTATTCCATGCATGTTAAATAGGTATTAGGCAAACTAATACATGCCTTGAGAGAAGTCATGCCCTAGTCTTGTGGGCTTATCTTAATCCCTCCTGAAGCAAGCCTCATATATTTGTATTCACTCACCGCTGAAATGTGGGAGAGTTGCTCTTTCTTGTTGTACTCGCTAACAACTAAAAAGTGGAAGAGTTGGCTTTACATTTCCAATACTGTTTGAGCTTTCCCAATGAAAAGTAGAAGTGCTAAGCTAACCACACTGGATAAGTGGATTTCCTTCAGCTGTTTCATTTCAAATATAATTGTAATCTTGTACACCGTATGCTCTTACCTTGTAAAGAACCAAACCAATTTTTTCAATTTTTTCAAGAACACATCAACCAAGAAGCACCCGTTAAGGTTAGCACAAACCCAAACCAGCAGTTTGCAAGTAACTCTTTGCCAAGAATGCACACTCAATCTCGAGATGAGAATGATGTTGTCATATGGCAAGAGGGTCGTGTTGTGACCTTTTCACACATCACCCCATTCAAAATGGGGACCCCTTAATTTTTGCTCCGTTCGGGTCTTTTGGCTTGGATCTTCCGGTCTGTCTCTCTCGGTCTGTTCTTTATGTCTAGTGATGTACTTACCATTTGACCTGGATTTGAATTTTGGTTAAGTTGGAGGGCTTTTCAATGAATTAGGGTTTATAGTCTTCAGACTGCTTTGAGGTCAAATTGAGTTTGCTAATCAATTTCTAAGCTTAGCACTGCTGTTAGGATGCTTCAAGCAAGTTCCCTCTAAATTTTTACTGAATTCTGGCAATTTTCTATTTTTAGTAAGTGTCAATTTGGGGTTTGTTTTCTTGAGATTTTCATGTTTTGACAACTGCACTGCATTACGAGCACCTTGAGCTATCTACTTGCAAAATTTAAGCAGAAACGGACAACTTGCTATTTTTAGCAATCCTGCCTTCCAGTCCATTTTTGGGTTTGCATGTTGAACTTTCAGATGCATGTCCGAGGATTCTTTCTGGGTTTTTCAGACCTTCGCGATGATATGACATGCAAAACAAGACGACAACTTTCAATGCTTACCCTTCAGAGGCTATTTTTAGGGTTTGTATGCAGGATTTCTCAGCGCATGTTAGCATAATCTTTCTGGGTTTTCCGAGAGCTTCGTAGTGGTGTAACATGCAAGCAGAGTTGGTCACTTTTCCGGAACTTACTATTTTTAGCCAATGCTTGCATGTTGATGATTTTTCTGGGTTTTTCTGGGTTTTTCAAGATCTCTCGGCAGTGTAACATGCAAAGTCATCTAACAGCCAGTTGGTCACTTTTCAGGTACTTACTATTTTTTGCAGGTTCACTCCGACAGCTGCCAAGCACTTTGGAATCACGAGCTAGACGACATGTAACAAAAACAGAGTTAAACGGAAGTCATTCAAGGCACATGCAAGAAAAATTAGGGTTTCGAGCTTCAGAACCCAAAATGAGGGGTCAAATGCCAAAATTTCTGAAAACCAAGGTATCCCATCATGATCGACATCTTTCAAAGAGTCCGCTGGTAAATTTTGAAGGCAAACGGAGCACATACTATTTATAGTAAGGCGTTCCAGAAACAGGCTATAAATAGTAAGTCAGCATCAGGCACCAGTGTGAACGAGCAAGTCTACTGATGAGGGTCACGTCATTCAAATTCCAAGTCAAACGGAGCTATGGAAGTCTCGAAATCAGGCAGCTGCTATAAATAGTAAACCACCTACAAAAACATGCCAAAAATAGTAGGTCAGCACGAGGCATCAATAGGAACAGGACAAGTAAGTGATAGAGACCCCATGGCGCGAATTTCAAGTCAAACAGAATTGCAGAGGTTCGAGAATCAAGCACTTACTATTTTTAGCAGGCCTGTGCAGAGAAATTAGGGTTTCCAAGAATCAAGGGCGGAACATGACAGTCATGCAGAAGCAGCATCCAACCACAATCAACACTCTTCAGGCAAACAGTACGCACAATTTGAACTCATTCTAAGCAGTTGCTATTTTTAGTAAGTGGCTAAAAATAGTAGGCATAGGCAAGCATCAGGCCCCGAAAGTTCAACCACATCCCGAGGTTCAAAACAAAGCAAATATTAGGCCTTTTAGAGTCAAAAATCAATTCAAAGCACAAAATGTGAGGAACTTTCTAAAAATAGAAAGTTAGGGCAAGCCAAGGCTAGCATGAACAAATCACTCCAAATCTGGCGAAAGACATGAAATTCACTAAGTTTGATAAAATTTGGAGTCCAGCATCAAAATTCGCCCTAGAAGCTACCTAATGTGGATGAAATTTTGCTAAGGCATTGAAACTTGAAGCTCAATTGCTGAAATGCGCCCAAGGAAAAGAAGAACCTCAAAATTCTTCTAAGTGTTTGAAACTTGAAGTAGGCCTAGTCATATGCGCCCTTGCTTCGAGAGATGCCTAGAAATTTGCCTAAGTGTCCAAAACTAAAAGTTCACCCCTCCATATGCGCCTTAAAGAAGAGAGGGTAAAATTTTCTAAGTGTTGATAAAACTTGAAGCTCACATGGTGAAATGCGCCTTAACAAGAAGAAGTTGAAGTTTGAAAATTTGACTAAAGCAAACAAAATGAAAGCACAAGGTCTAAAATGCGCCCCAAGCTAAAGTGGAGAGGATAAAAAGCGTCTAAGTGTTTAAAATGAAAGCTCAAGGGTGGAATTGCGCCCAAGACAAGAAGAGAGAACTTGAAAAATGCTAAGTGTTGCAAATTTGAAGTACAATACCTCATATGCGCCTAGAAGGGAGGTGGGAGATGAAATTTTTCTAAGGCACTTAAACTTGAAGCAGAAACCCTCATTTGCACCTGGACTTGTGAAGAGCATGATTTAAAAGTTTAAATATATAAAACTTGAAGCTCCCCATGGTAAATGCGCCCATCAAAGGAGAAGGGACTTGAAGATATTTCTAAGTGTTTCAAAAATGGAAGTCCCACCTTTGAGGTGCGCCCATACTACAGGAAAGGTGTTTAAAGTTTTCTAAGTGTTAAAATGGAAGTATGACCTTTCATATGCGCCTACCTTGTAAAAAGTGAAAGCAGACCCTCTCAAATGCGCCCCAATAACTTGAAATTTTCTAAGGCAATGAAAATAGAAGCCTATGGGTTGATTTTCCCCTTGCAAGCTTGGAGTGAGTTAGAAAATTTTAGAAAAAATTTCTAAGTGTTGTGAATTTGAAGCTCAAGGCTTCATTTGTGCCCTGGCTGAAAGGAAGATGGCTGGAGATATTCTAAGACAACGAGATTGAAAGCTCCGACGTTAGTGTTTTAAATTGGAGGCTCTAGATCCTAAGCGCGCCCTTGATGAGAGATTGAAGGAAAGTCTAAGCATGATGAAATTGAAAGTGCAAGCCCACTATGTCATATGCGCCCAAGAGGCTGAAGGTGTTTAAAATTCTTTAAGCCACATAAAGTATAAGCTTAAGGTCTGGAATACGCTCAGCTTTGAAGGAAAGACTTGAGAATTTTCTAAGCTTGAGGCTTGGCACTCCGAATTGGAAGTTGGGGCTTCCATATGCGCCCAGCTATGGAGAAGGCATGATGAAAATATTCTAAGTGTTCTTAAAGTGAAAGAAGACCCCCTTTGATGCGCCCAGCCAATGGAGTTGAGTTTAAAAAATCTTCTAAGGCATGTAAAGTGAAAGTTTGAAAGAAGAAATACGCCTCAATTTGAAAGAGGGAAGTAATGGAGATAAAACTAAGGCGTGTGAATTTAAAATGAGACCCCCCCCTAATTTGCGCCTAGAGGTTTGAAGTTAAGGAATTATTAAATGTTGGAAAATAAGAGTTTGACCCCTTTGATTGCGCCTAGACTAGAGAATAAAATGGAAAACATTCTAAGTGTGGGATATCAAATGATAAATACGCCTAAGTTTGAGTTTGGCTTGGGAAATAAAAAGGGCGTTGGAAGTAAAATAAAACTTGTTCTAAGCAAAACAAATAAAACGCCCCATGGAGAAATTAAATAAAGTTTGATTAAAATTATTTTCCAAAATTTTTTTAAAAAAATCAAATGTCCCCTTCGTTTAGACACATGAGATTTTTGAAGTTGGGAGATATTTATCATGGGGAAATTTATTTTGGAAAATATTTTGGATGGAAAATAATGTTGCCTAGCAATTTTAAAATGCCGGAGCTCGCGAGTAATGAAGCTTTTTCGACTGAAACATAAATTTTTCTAAGGCGCTAGCAAAATAAATAGAGTTGTCTCAAATGAGTTAAATGGCATTGAAATTAAATTTTAATAAAACATACGCCATTTTAAAAAGATGAAATTTTTAATTCCAGGGTTGATAAGTTTCTCAAATTACTTCAGTCAACTGAAAGTAATTGGCAGTCGAAGAGGGGAATTTTAAATTCGAACGAGGAAAGAATCTCTAATAATAGCAAATTTCTATGACGACTGTATGGTAACTAGGAATATTCTCTCCTAAAATTGGGAAATTTCTAAGTCATGGTGAAGTGAATTTATGGCAACTGCTAAACTGGGCACCAACTTTCAGTTATAAAAACTCCGAAGTTTTTCATTTCTCTTCGCAGAATTGCAAAATTGAAAACTGTGCTGAAGCTAGAAGTGATTATTGAGAGAGTGAGAAATTTCTGAGTTGAGTAATTTTGCTAAAGTTGTTGAGATTGAGAGTGCTGAAGTTGAGAGTGCTGAGTGCTAAGAAGAGTAAATTCTGAAGTAGAAATGCTGAGTTTGATTTTTCGAAGAGCTGAAAGTGTTGCAACTACAAGTTGCTGAAAGCTTGAAGTCTTAAGTTCTGAGTTGTATTTCTCGAGGTTTGAAGTTGAAGTTTTAAGGCTGAAGTTTTATTTTCTTTTTGCAGCCAACTCCATTTGCCAGCCATCTCACAATTTTAAAAAGTCAGAATTATAATGCTTGCTTTTTTGTTTTGCAGATGGCTGAAAGTAGAAGGGGAGATGTTGCCAGCACAAGCAAGGCTGCAGCCAGAGTTGGAAATGTTGAAGCTGGCAAAGAGAATGCTTCCAGGCAGGCGATAATTAAATAGTTGAAGAAGTCCTTTATTCTGGAATCAAAGTTCGTGTCAAAGCTGGGAGGTTTGATTGATACCAACTTGGGATCATTCAACCTTGAGGCATTGAAGAGAAGAATATACGGGCAAGGTGGCTATCCTCCGTCAGTGACTTCGCACAACATTATAAGAAGCGGGTTATATGCAGCTGCCGGTTTTCCACCAGTTGTTCGATGTCCAGAGCTGATTATGGAGTGTGTGAATTACTACAATCTGGACCATCGGACAATTGTTTCTCCAGAGGGCAAGCTGCTGGCAAATTTCACGCCTGATGCAATTGTCGAAGCGTTTGGGATTCCAATGATGGACAAAATGTTGTACAAGTCCAAGGAGAGAGCTAATAAGATGTCTGCTACATCTTTTGATAAGTGTGCTAAGAGGATCAACACGACATGGATGAGGAAGCCAAAGCCTCCTAGCACCAAGCTACCAAAACAGATTATTTCAGAGGAGCTAAAGCAGGAATATTGCGATTTGATCATGATGCTTAGCCGAGTGAATGGCAGCCCGCAAGCATATGCGTTTGAGCCGTGGATGTTCTTCTATATCAACGTGGTACTGGAAGGAAAAGAATATGTGGATTGGGCGCAGATGATCAGTGATAACATTGATGAGCAGTTCAGAAATCTAAGGAGAACGAAGACATTCTACATGAGCTCATATATTATCTACATGCTGGATCAAATGACGAGATACAAGGGGCTGACATGCCAGGAGCCGATTGGGTGTGGCTCTGGTCAATTCAAGATTTATGAAGCATGCAGGCAGTTGCATCTTACAAGTACCTCTCACTTCAAAAGAGTGAACGACGCCTTCACAATGTACATCACGAGGACTCTTTAGCGTAAGGTGCAGCAAAGAATATCTAAAGAGGCACAGGAGCTGATTGAAGAGTATGGGTTTTGGTTTGTCCAATTCCCAAAGTTCACTTATTTAAGGCTTTCGGGGCACCATTCATATGCCTACCGACTACCGAGGTATCCCACAAACAGAATGATAATGCTCAAAGTGTCTAGGCAACTCATTGCCTATGACAAAATTATAAGAAAGAAGAAAAAGGGGGGATTGAAATTTCCTATTGTCATGGGAAACTCGCTTGAGGAGTGCCCTTCATTGCAGGCAGCCAAGGAGGCAGGAGGATGAATTGCAGTTTTATCACCTCACACTCCATACCAGCCGACAGGACTTTGACCCCCGAGGGAAGATTGGAACTGTACAAGGTGAAGAATATAGGCACAAGGCTCATTTAGAAGACTTTTGGGCAAATGCAGGCAATGAAGCTAAGATTAGAAGGAGGATGTTCTCCAGGTTGCCCCTGAAGTTAATCAGAGAATGTGAAGTCATCCAGGTCTCAGATCAAGTTGATGAAGATGCAAGCATAGCGCACCCGAACTATGAATCAATAAAGGACATGCCAGTCCCACCACCTAATTGGAATGAGCCGGAGATCACAGACTTAGACACTTTGTCTATGCCTGTCTTAACCTTCACGAGGAGTTGGGTGGAGGGGCATGTTCACAGGCTGAAGAGAAGATCAATTGCGCTCTCGTACAATCTCATGGGCGATCGGAGGCCACCAATGTCGGCAAGGAAAAGGAAACAAATTGCCCAACCTGCAGAACCACGAGTAGAGGAGCCAATACAGCCTGAGCCGCAGAGAACAGAGGAGGCATTGCCCATGCAGTTGTTGGCTCGTTCCTCAAGTGTGCAGGAGGTCTCAATGTTTGCAGATCAGAGAGTTAGAATGGCTGAAGAGCAGGATATGGAAGAAGTCAACCAGCCGTTGTCTAGAGAACTTGATAGTCAAAGTGCCAACGCTTTTGAGGGTGTCGATCAGCCAGATGAAGGAGAAGAAACAGAGACAAACATTCGCTTTGATCGTGCACTTGAGGCAGCCTTTGAAGATGAAACGGAGCCTGAAGTACAGGGTTTTGAGGAGGATAGCCAGCGTATGGAGACGAATGAGCCTCGACCAAATGTTGTTCAAGAAGAGGTTCATGAAGTGGAAGCAACAGAAGAGAAGCCCCTTATTGTCTACGGCACTTAGCGGAATGCTCCAAATTGGCTCACGCGCAATAAGGAGAGATCAAGAGGATGACACCGACCCGGCAGTAGAAATGGAGGAGCTCCTGAACAGAATAAGTGGGTCACCTAAAAGGAAGAGAGCTAAGAAATATTCCAAAATGGAGACGGATGAGGCTGGTTCACGCACTTTCCATGTTGCAGTTCCAAGGGAGGAATATAATCTAGGTGATGTGATGCCTGAAAACTAAACTGTCACTACAATTGAATTAGGGCGTCCTTCCGGAGCACAAGTTGTTGAAGAGGCTGAAAATTCCTTCCAGGCACTAAGGGTTAGGCTGGTACGAAAGGAGGAAAAGTATAAGAAATTGAAGGAGCATAGGGCACTGGTTGGATATGTGCGGCATCTAGCACGTCTGTGTGCTCAAGAGAACCCAACAATGGAACTTCCACCTAAGCTGCCACGGGAGTCGATTAGCGGACTCGAGGAAATGAAGAAGGCTATTCAGGAGGGAGATAAGTGGATAGGCGGTGTCTGTGCTGAAGCTGAAAGATTGATGGTTGATCTTGTCTCCTCTTTCCAGCACGCTTCCAGTATCCTCTCACGCTTGGAGAACATCGAGCAGGCTTGGAACGACACGCATATATTTCAGGATAAGACCATTCCACGCCTGGCTACTCTGATGCGCGTACCCATGCCAACTTTGGTTGACGAAGGAGTGATTCAGGTTGGGGATAGATATGATTTTCTAGGGTGGTATTCTGCTGCATTCATTGGCAAAGGCTTCTTCGATACAGCAAGGACAGAGTCAGCTAAGATCAGGAAGGCAATGGAAAACATTCACGAAAGCATCTTCAACACATTGGAGGCATTGTTCGCCAAGAGACTAACTCCTGAGGAGATAGAAGTAGATGGATTGAAAGGGAGGTTGTAGCCTTTCTTCCCCGAGATGAGGGTGTTTGCTCAACTAGACTTTGAAAATATCTCCACATTCTCAGCTATTATTCAGAGCACACAGGAGTCTATTGAGAGTTGGAGAAAGTCTTGTGACCGACAGGAGCAGACGATTGCCATTCTCGAATATCAACTCAACCTTACTCCATCGATTTCAGAACAGGAAGTTAATGCAGTGCTGGCTCGGTTTGTAGCTTATGCAGTCAGAGAAAAGAACAGTGGAAACAGGGTCCTGGATGAGAATCTTTTGGAAGGATAGTAGGCATTAATTGCCCATAGTGGTCAAAGGAGGAATCTGCCATCTTTGTGCTCATTAATTACGCCACTCCACCTTTTGGCGGTTTTTAGGGCAGAATCTTGTCTAGGGTTTATGTGGCTCGATCCGAGCCGTCCATTGTAATTTGATCTGGAGCGTCCATTGAGATTGGCCAGCTATATAAAGGGGAGTCCTCTCATTTGTACAAGATTATTAGAGATTAGATCAGACTAGAGAGTAGACATTTTGCTAGAGCATAGAGAGAGTTAGAGTTAGAATAGTTTCATTGCATTGTTTGAAGAAGAAGGAGAATTCTCCCTTTGAGAATTTTGTAAGGAATTGTTACGAAGGCTATCATAATAAAAGAGTTTCATTGATTGGTGAATCTGTCTTTCGTTATGAGCAGATAGTGAGGTTTCTTCACCCTTCGACTTCAAAGTAAGATTTAAGTTAGAGTAATTTTCATGCAAGTAGTTAACTGTGGATTTGTGGTGTTTGATTGAAGTAGCTTCGTTTGATCCATACCACTAGCAACTTGTTGACGGCAAGTTCGCCTTGCGTGGTCGACTGGAAATCATATTAAAACTTAACTTCGATTATGATTCATATACTTGTATGCGTCGTTCTGATGATATATGTATGCTGAATTATAATTTGAATACCTTCTGCTATTCCCTTGAAGATTGCACCAATTTTGCTGAAGCTGTCCAACGTGAGGCAAGGTAGAATCCGGTTGAAGTCTGCTGAAGTCGAGCTACACATATCTTGCATTTAGACTAGGTCATAAATTTTTTAATCTTTGCAGCCATTCAATTTAGTTCATTTTTGGTTAGTTTTAGGAAAATTCATACCTCAACGTCAAATCATTCGCACGAAAATCCCCTTCAAATCATTAAACTGCTGTTAGCTGCAACATCCTGAACAATTGTGTAAGTCCCCTCGTGTACATAGAAAATCACAACGAACCTACTGAGGGTATTCCAAAGCATTTCGGAACCTTGGAGTTGAACGTGCGATCTTTCTTGCAATCTTAGCGCACGGGATTCTTTGATCAAGAGAGAATGGATTAGCCTTCGGATTACTTTGTTCTGCTGATTGGTGCGGTCATAAAAATCACATCAATAGGTCGTCTGTATCAACTCGAAAGAAGTACAATGCTGAAAGTAAACTCAACGCCTAGAATGTGCTTTCCAACCCAAGGTGGGAATGGAGCTACCATAAGGCGGAGATACTAAGAAAGGAAATTACAAAGCAAATGATAATGCTGAAAGTAACTCAACGCCTAGAATGTGCTTTCCATCCCAAGGTGGAGATGGAGCTACCATAAGGCGAAGATACTAAGAAAGGAAATTACAAAGCAAGTACAGAATGTAAAATAGGGGGCAAGCCAGACTCTTCCACTTATTCAGTGGGTATTACAATGAGCAAGAAGAGATAGATTAGAAAATGCTGGCAGTACTACTGCTCAGCTTACAATGTAATAGAGAGTGTCTGCCAAGAACATAAGATTAGAAGCTCTCCAATGCTGCAATAATGAATAAGATCTCTCCAAAGCTTAATAGTAACTCCTAGACTCAAACCCCACTCAAATGATGAACTCCTACAATCTAATATGACAGAAATATGACTGAAAATGCAAAAACAGCAACACTGTAACTCACTAAGGTGCTCATAACTCTCTCTAGACTAGTCCAAATGACATGAAATCTGATGCAAATGAACACTAGGAGGATGGCGACTAGATTCTAATCAGAAAATGTCTCTAAAACCTTGTAATTTTTTTTTCTAAACATTTGCCAAGCATAACAAAATGGTACGGCCTCTACAAATGTTCTACCAACAAGATAAAATCAGATTCTTCATTATAAATCATCAAACTTTGCACAAATGGGCGCCTAGGGCATAGAAATGGTTTTAGCCAATACCCAGAATGAATATATTTTTATTTTTTGACTTATGAGCAAAAACAACATTCAGCAACTTGAAGTCAGCAACACAAAAACTTCACTAACATGCTCAAACTGGACTACAAATGCATAATAACTTCTACAATGCAATTTCTCACTACAAAAGCTCACTCAATAACAAACTAACTCTTCACTAGTTGCTATCTTTCAAGCTAGAAGTCGAGCCAAGGCTAGGAGGCATTCATTCCTCGAAGCAATCCAAATACCATTCCGGCAGCATAACTTTACTGAAGACATAAGATCTCCAACTAAAGAGCAGAGGCTTCCTTTTATAAGCTTGAGAGGAATCTTCTAGAAACATCAAGAAGATGTCCTAATTTTCAAATTTGAATTAATCTCTTTTCCCTCCATGGATGGCATCCCTTTTCCTCAAAGCAATATTTGACTTTTATTAATTTAAAAAATCATCTTTTCTCTTAAGTTGGCGTCCCTTTTCCAAGCTTGATTTTTTGACCTTAGAAAAATATAACATTACCTCCTGCTGAGGTGTCCACCCTTCAAGTACCTTTTTTTTAAAAACAACTTAAAGTTGTTATGTTAGGCCAAGGGGTCATAATATTAAAATATAACTTTAGCCACTCAAATAATTAACTATTCATCAACAATTTCACCACAAAGCCCAAAATCCAAATTACTCCGTTGAACTGCTGGAAGAGGAAAGTCTGCTGAATTGATGCCAACTGGACTACTGCCAAAAATAGAATTTACTAAAAATAGTAAATTTAGAAAGTTGCTCGGATCAAAGTGCATGCGATACCATTGCGAAGCTTTCTGAAAATCCAGAAAGAATCCAAAATCCAAAATACCAAACTCCAAGATGTAGCTGTCATAACTTACTAAAAATAGTAAGTCCTAAAAGGTTGTCCGACGCAATTGCATGTCATACCTCTACGAAGCTCTTTGCAAACCTAGAAGGAATCCAGAATCCAAACAGCCAAACTCCAATGTGCAAACCCCTAAATCTTCAAACGAACCCACCAAGCAACCGAAAACCCTAATTCTGCCTCTGACTAGCCGACAACACACCGAGGATAGGCCATCAATCACTGAAAAGTGTAGAACTAAAAATGGGGACATTACATACCTTGCCCAATTTGAGATTTAGGTAATCAAAAAGTGGAAAGGAAATTGTTGTGCTTTCATTTACTTTGAGGCTAACGTATTTTTTCAAAGAAAAAATTGAGAGTGGTAATTACATGTGACGAAACCATCCTTGGCATGCTCTCAACTTATTACCACTTTTTGATGGCTTAAAAAGAATTAAAATTGGCTAGAATAGCCCAAGCATGTGCCCTCTATATGTCTGCCACCTTGGACAAAGATTACTAATAGTTCTACCACACTAAAAGTGTACCAATGTTATGTTTGAATGTTGGGAAAGATTTTAGGCAAAGAATTCTAACAATATCATCACTTTTTATTTCAATTAAGCACGACATTAAGTCCTCAAGCACATACCACTTAAATTATTGCCATTTTTCAAGTCTGGCAGAGATTTGTAATGGTTTTGCCACACTAGGCACATACTAGGTTGACTTGAGCCACTTTTAGGGTCTTTGGTGGAGAACTTAAGTGGTCCAACCCCTTCAAAAGTGTGCCTAAGTCTATTTTGGTGGGATTGGTGAAAGGTTTGACTACACTTAAGCCAAAAGCAATATTTTGGGTAGAGATTGACAACCATGTCACCACTTTCTATTATTGGTGGAATTTATGAGTGGCTAAACAATCTCTAGTGAGCACCGCAGTTGTGTTTGCCACTTTTGCTTATGCTTTGAGTGGAGATGTTCATTACTAAAGCCCACGTTTATGCTTTGGCAAAGATTTAAGTGGAGCTATCCATCAATGTCATCACTTCTAAGCCTTTGGGAAAGATTTCTCAAGACTTAAACCACTGTGTCAAGTGGAGTCTTCTCCACATGTTCCCAATTTGCCATGACTTGAATAGAAATTCACTAGTACATTGCCAAGATAGATTCTAAAGCTAAATTACTCATATTTCCATATTTTCCCTTTTGTTGATGTCTTTGGCACTATCTCCAACATCATCATTATTCATTGTTGCATTTGTGGCGACCACCATTTTCTCAATTGAAGAATAAATAATGACAAGATGACCTTGCAAACTAACCAAGTAGACCACAAATGACTTGGATTAGCACACAACTGATGATCAATTTGATGGAAAATGAACAGAGGGTAAGCTTATACCTTGAGTTTCGTAGGGGTATAACATAGTGTAATGTCCCCATTTTGGCCATACACTCTTCTTTTGGATTTAGCCTATTTCCGGAAATCCGTAGGCTAAGCTGAAGTATAAAACTAGGGTTTCCTCTTTCAGATACTGCTCAGTTGGCATTCAGAGGATGTTGTGCAGACTTACTATTTATAGCAGTTTGCTATTTTTAGCAAGTCTATCTTTTGGCAATATCTATCTAGCAGCAATTCAATCCTTTGCAGTTCAGTGTTCAGTTTGGCTTTCTGATGGTTTTGAAGTTAACTTACTATTTTTGGCATTTACTATTTTTAGTAAGTTCATTTTTGGCAGAAGCATCATCATCAACTTGGTTCAGTTTGGCATTTGTCAGTTTGCTATTTTTAGCAATTCATCAGTTGCAGCTTGGACATTGTATTTGGTTATCTCCTTGGACTGAGTTTCAGACTTAGTCAATTTTCATGTCTTGAAGTTGTACTCCACGCCTAGGCTTGATGACTTGAAGTTGTTTTAAAGAAGGGGACATAAAGGGGTCAAGTGAGCATTTAATTATTTAATAAATGCTTTATTGTTGCAATATGAAATGGATGCCTAAAAGGGAAGTTGAATGATATTTTATTATTTCAAAAGTAAAAGGCAAAAAGGTGGCGTCCCTTTTGGAAGTTGAAGTGATTCAACTTCTTGGAATTTGAAGAGTTCTTGTTGCTTCATTTGCCAACAAAAGCTTATATATTGCTGCTGTTTGAAGAGCTGATTATCCATGAATTTATGCTAATGTTATGCTGTCGAAATGACAACTTGGTTTTTACTTCGAGGGATGCTTACCTCCTAGTTTCAATCCAATTTCGTGTTTGAAATACAACACCTAGTTGGTTTTCATTGCTGCTTCTCATCCAGACTAGCAGATTAAGCTCAACAGTTGAAGTTTTTAATGATATTTCCAGTTTTGAAGTTGTTGATGCAGTCACGCTGAAAGTGGTTTTTGCATACAGCTTTTTGTGTGAATTTAATTTGCTTGTGGGTACTTTTCCAATCCATTCCTACACCCAAGGCGACCATCTTTGGAGAGTTTCAGATTTTAATTTTGAGTTGTTGATTTTTACTTGTCAAAATCGCCCCTCATGAAGGCCGTACCATTCTTGCTGCATTGGGATTCGTGTAAGAATTAAATTACGAGTTTTTGTTGCTGTTTCTTCATCTAATGTTGGGCGCCTATCTTCCAGCAGCTCATTGGTTTTCGTTTCACACAAAACGGAGGTATTTTGAGTGAGTTGTGAATATTTCTTTGAATTTCACAGTTGCTGATCAGAATTTCCAGAATTGTTATTTTACATCAGACTTGTTTAAGTTTGAATCTTCAGTCCTTTCTTCATCATTTATTGTTGATGTCTAACATGGAATCATCCAGTATCATGGTACATTGAATCTATTGTAATTTTCATGTAATTTGCAGCTCTTTTTCCATATTGTAAGACTGTAAACAGTAGTACTGTTCCAGTCCTTTATTGCTGCAATTCTTTCTTTAATTTCACATTAGTACCCCTGGATGGTTTACCGCCAGTGTGGATAATTGGATTTGTATTACTCTTGTACCCACTCTCAAGTGGTGAATCCCCACAACTTTGTGGATGCCCGCCGCAGCGGACGAATTGTTTTAATTGTAATCTTTTCCCCCCACTGTTTGGTGGTAGTGTGGAAATGCTCTTCATGGCTGGTTATCCGCCTATTCATTTCTAGTTTCAATTCAACACTCCGTCATATGTTAGCACCTCGCCCTCAGTGGGATCTTGAGTGCACATTCTTGACGTTGAGTAGTTTCTTTCAAGTATTTTTCATTTAGCTCCTCCACCATATGACAACACCTATTCCTCATTGGGATTGAGTGTGCATTCTTGGTGTGAGTTCTTTTCAAGTTTGGTTTTCTATTTGGAGCTAACGCTAATCAAGTTGGTTAAGTGTTGGTTATGTTGTGTTACTCCATCGAAAAAATTGGTTAGCATATTTCACATAGGGGTACAACACTACCTAAATTTATCTTCCTTGCCTATCCTCCACAAATAGCAGTTCACATTTCTTGTTTGCATCTATAATGCTTTTGACTTAATTGACACTCAGCAATGCAATCTTGGAATTACCAATATATGTATTCATAATGAAGGCCCCTCTATCCCTAACTATACTATTTACTGCTTTTTCTCATAAAGACCGAATACCTCAAATACATTAAGGATTTACACACATCAAGAGCAACCAAATTAACCTCCAACACACCAATTTAGCTTACATCAATGGTGAATTGGATTTTGGATGCTTACTCTCTTGCTTCTCTACATCTTTATTGCATCCATTACAAGGGGTATGGATGTCCATGATTTTTTGTCTATAATCCAAGCTTCTTCACCAATTTTACAAAACAAATATTGTTTGAGAATTAGAATCAAAGATTGCATCTACTATGGTTTTTTTCCTTGTATTTTGAAATGAAAAATTATAAACATCTCTACGTTCTTTTTGCTTCATTGTTGCCCACGCTTACTACCGTTTACATGGTAGATACCATTTTCACATCAACATTGAAACTACCACTAACCCATTTCCATCAACCATGGATGTTATATGCTCTTTACTGTATATTATTGGGCTGTGATTTTGAATGTAATCTCAACCACATCTTGTTAGTGTTTCTATCAATGTTTCTTCGTAATGGTTTTGGGGTCTTTGCATTTTGAATGGTATTGGCATTCCTTTTTCCCCTACTACTCCATTTCCCTTTGTCTTTCTTATTAATAAAAGTGTTATCCTTTTCACCTTATGTAATGTCCCACCCCAGATGACACATTTTTTTATGATTTTGCCACGTTTGACAATGCAGGCATTTTGTCAAACGGTTCTCTTGCAACTAATTGAGTTATTTCCAGCAGGTGTTTGAATAGGAATTGTTTGCATTAAACTTGTCATGGGAGATACTCCTTATATATCAATGAATCAACAATAGCATTTAACCAATACATCACAAAGAATCATAACAGCAAAATAAGATTGAACATATAATATTCTTGTCCAGGTAAGCATCAGCAATTACATATATCTTATATTCAAAATACACAAGTTTGATTCCCAAGTTTCACAACACAAAATTACATACAAGAAGGATGAACATTTTTCATGCACCTTATGAATTGTTGTGGCAAGTAATGAACACCCTCAACTTATGGTAGGTAGGTATCAATAATAGCAAAATAGACTCCTTCCTAGAGTCCCACACACCACTTCACAGCAAAGTAATAAGCATCAACTTCTAAATTGATACTCATGCCTAGCACAAAGAAGGTCAACTGTGTAATCAAACTAACCTCTGCTTCCTTGAACTCCTGAATTCACCCTTGATGCAAACATTGGTATTAATGACTGAAATGTCTAGCTTCAGATTGCAGAATATTCACGCCTTCCCTCCATATGCAACTGGCAAGCATCAATGATAAGCAATGTTGAAGGAAAGATATCGGGACCATTGCAAATGGTATTGACCATTCAAACAGCACCAAGTAGGCGCCCTATCAATTTATGTTTTGGAATCACAATAGACTCAAGAATGAAATGCCACAATTCCCTAATCCACCCTCACGATCAGCAATAAAGTATATCTGCCACTACTCAAAATCGCCGTCCAAGACTTCCACTAGAATAATCACGCCAACCTCATACAGATAAATGAAGTGTAGATAAATATTAATTCCTTTAGTAACTGTATTCAACTCTGACGTCCATGTCTTTCTTGCAAGTTCTCCATACATTCTTCAAACCCTAAATTGAAGTTTCCTCTGAATACGTTAACACGCAATGCATAACCCCTAAATGGAGCTATCAACATTCAACCTTGGGATGTCTTTCAATCCTACAATTGAAGTTACTCATGAGGTTTTTCGTCCTCACAAAGCTCAAACCTTAGTCCAACCAGCAAACCCCTTCTCAATATTTTCTCCAAACATGAATGGCAAAAAGCACACAAAGTGTTTTTTATACTCCCTCCAATTTCCCACGCCCAAGTTGGCTTTTAATTTATTTTTATTTAATTTGCTTTTATCACCTTATATCTCCCTCAAGTTGGGCGGTCAACTTTATGATATAACATAATCTTTTAAAATCCCCTTATAACGCCTTTATCATAAGTCATTTAAATATATAAATAACGCTTAAAGTTAAAACTTTTAATTTAATTTTCATATCAACGTTATTTAAACTTGAAGCTCTAGACCATAATAACTACGAAGATAAAACCATGGTAGGAATTCGCCAACATTCCCAACATACAATTACTACCAACTGACCAGGTTGATGACCACCCTACGACTTACTAAAAATAGTGTGGACAAAATGCCAAAAGAATGCTCTGAAAGGTACATTGCAAAAACCCTAAAAAACAAAGAGTTGGGAAACACCAATTAAGCACAAATGGTTAACTAACAAGCCACAAACTCCCTCAGAGGGGTCCCCTCACCACCATGTTAGTCTATGTGGACCAAGGTGATAGACTAACCACAACTCTTACTAACTGCCTAGGAAAGGGGACATTACAATCCCCCTCCACAAGATTGCTTGTCCCCAAGCAATCCACAAGTGTAGGAGACATGCTCCCACTAGATGATGCCCTGCAATCCTCATGTAAAGAAAAAAGGAACAGTATTATGATCCAATACGCTAGCCTCACAAGAATCTGCCTCCTCATCACAAGACTTACCAATAGCAATCTCTACATAGCCAATTTAGAGACTAGTGCACAATTTACTTGTGGATGCACTAAATAGTTCCTTTTCATGGAACCCCATCATATCATCATGCTCCCTTTTAATCCTATCCTGTGCATTCATTCCACAAGTGTTATATGAGCTTGTAACAAAGATTGATATTTTCGGATCTTTGATATACCCATTCCCGCTATCAGAAGATGCATAAACTTCATTGTTGGCTGGTCCACTGCGTGTATGCTTGTAGAAACCCCTATTCTTACTGTTTCTGAAACTGCGTGTTTTTTGCTTGTTTTTTGAGTGTTTTGATTTTTTTTGTGTTTTTTTGCATAAAGAGACAAAATACGATTTTGAAAGAATTGCTACAAAAATTCTATAATAAATTCAATAAGTTGAAACTGACAAATTTGAATCTCCAGATCGATAGCAAATAGTTTTATTACACTTTCTCGGTGTTTACAATATTCAAACCCTAACATGCAAATAAAAAGGTAAAGCTGATTGCATTAATTAAAAACCTGATTTGCTGATTACAGGCGCTCCAGAATGAGGATGAAAAGTATGGCCATCATAAATATCAGCTTCTCCCTTCGCCAGAAGAATGGAAACGAAACCAGAGTATTAGGCGCCCTCTTTGATGAAGTCAAAATGCCAAAAGGTGAGGCGTTTTGCCCTAGGCAGCAAGTACGGCCCTGTACTTGATGGTACGGCCCTGCAGCAGCAAAATAGAAGTCCATACAGTTTAGGAATGGATGCCAAATGCATACAAATCAGCCGCTCAAAGATCTTCTCTGTCTCTTAATGATTCTCTGGATTAAACTCTGAAATAGAAATCTCTGAATAAGCTCTGTAATAACTTCTGGATGAAGTTATCTCTCTGTTAAGCAATAAATCAGCTGGTATTTCACAGCCTCTGAACTGCAGACACTAAAGATGGCTCATTCTCCAATGCAGAATGAAAACTGGAACCCTAGGCTCTGTTCTCTGAAGAAGTACTTGGCAAAAAATTCGATTTTCATAACATAATAAAATTTTCTTCACAATGAAAAACCTTATATTCTTCAAGAGGGTCGACTTCTCTCCAAAAAGCATCATTTAAATAAAGTTTGAATTCTTCTTTTAATTTTTCCATAGTTTTGAACACACTTTTAATTATAAATAATAATTGAAAAGTGGCCCCTCCTTCATGTTGGTCAACCCCTTCCTTTAAGTCACTTAAGTTATAATATTTAATTATATTATAACTTTATAATATAAGCTTAAAATTAATTAATATTTATTTTGGCAAATAAATATTAATATTCCTCTCAAAACAGGTCCAAATGACGAACCGTCTGAAGCCAGATGATAAGTGATTGAATCCGCATACGACCAAACCATACTGCTAAAAATAGCAGAGGTGCTCTGCTGAGTGTCTCCACTTACTAAAAATAGTAAGTCAAGCAAATGATGTCCGAACGACCCCGAACGAAAGCCAAACTGAATGATTCTGCCAACTGAAGCCAAGCCAAGCCTCAACCAGACCCTCTATCCACCCTATCAGCCTACGAGGGTCACATAATAGGCTAATCTCAAGAACTGAGAGATGTCAATTGGAAGGGGACATTACAATGCTCAACTATCTCATCCGTAACTATGACATGGGCCTTCAATGGGCTCTTTGACAGGAGTGATACAAGATTCCCATGATGCAAACTATGTGAACAATCAGAAATTTCAGAATCACACCTCTTCTTCTGTTTATACAACTCTGAGTGCTCCTCATGCTTGACCATCACAAGAGGCTCTTCCCTTGAACCACGAGTGCAACTATCACCCTCAGGTGTTATGGCTGCTATAGAAGATTGAATTTCTGTTGTGGATGATGAAGATTGAGCCAAGCTCAATTCCTCATAGAGCTCATCAACCAAAATTTTTGATTCTCTAAGGGCCATCTAAGGGCTCTTCAAAGAATCCTTGGTAAACTTAAGCTCATAGGAAAGCTTATCCAATTCCTCTTATTTCCCTTTCAATGCATCAAAATAGATCTCATCAAGCATGAGAAGGTGATCCCTATCGAAAAGTAGGTGTAGGTAATTTGACTTCATTACCACCAATGCTTCTCCAAGTGCCTGAAATTCTGCAAGGGAAAACTCTCCTTTAAGGTTCTTATGTATCCCTGAAGGCCTCCAACAACATTTTGCCATCAACTTATGAGTGTCATCAAAATGATTTATGGCTGCAATAATCATGTCTTCATTTACCTTCAATTGCCCTACTAAATGATGGGATCCATGAGACCTATCATTTTCATACAAATTTTCTGATTTATAATCAACGCCATTCTTTCCACAATCAGTTTCATCTCTGTCATCCTTCGGGCATAACTCCCAAGAAGTTAGATCAGCATCATGCAATACAAAATCAGATTTGTTTTCAAGATTAATAACAATACCATCAATGCCATCAATGCCATCCCTCATGCATAACTGTGGAGATGAAGCTAGAACAGCACTACGGTCAAAAGTAAATTCATCCCAAACAGGATCCTCATCATACATAGGGGCAATCACACCCAGATCCCAATTGTTATAAGGCTGATTGCTCTATTTCAAAAAAATGTGATTATTGTACTCCTCATGATTGGTTGCCTTTGTGAATAAATCACTCTCCAACACCCTAGTACTGGCACCATGATACTCATTCCTCTCCATATCTTGCAATGTCAACGCAGTCTTATCCAAACCTCTTTGTTCACCACATGCTGAAATTTTTGAATTGCCATCATATGTATGAACAACATCCATCTCAAAGACACCCAAACCACAATTTGGTTCCTTGCCAAGATGAGGTAAGGATGATGAAGCAATTGCTAGGCTCCATTAGAGGAATATCAAATGAACTCATACCTTCTTGTAGCTGATCCAACATTGCTGGTTTGACAATCTCCATGGCGGTATCTTCCTCAATCTTCATGTACTCTTCATTTGCAGCTTCAATAGGTGACTCTTCTTCAATCTTCCAGTCATCTTGAAGTGTCATGTGCTCTTCACTTGTAGCTTCATTTTCTTTAGGGCCTAGAGTCCAATCTTCAAAGCATGTTGACTGATTTTTTTCTTCCTCATGATTACTTATAGGCTGCAAGGCACAAACAAGTACTTCTTCCTTCTCTAACCTTTCTTCAATGATAACTTCTGATTTCTCTTTCTTTGTTCTTCTAATGTAGTTCACCAAGCCAATTGTACCAGGTTTCAATGTTACAACTAAACTCAAGAAATAATCAAAAGAAACCTATTTTCTAAACCCATCAGGCATGCTTTGATACTCTTCAAAGAATTGAATAGCTTCTTGTTCATATCTCCTCTTGACCCAATCTTCAACCCTACTGAAATTCATGGTCATAACTCTAAAATTTTTTGAATCTTCCAACAAGCTGGCAGGAACTTTAGCTCTGATACGACTTAATGTCCCACGCCAGATGTGTAATGTCCCCTTCTCAGTACTAGTTTATTTTGAGACCATTAGCCTATTTCGAAGGCACGTAGGCTAGTCGAAGGTAGAATTAGGGTTTACTTTTGTTTAGGAGGTCTCCTTTTGAGTTTTCAAGAGTTGTTTGTAAGAGTTTGGCAAAAAAAATTTGGGTCTTTTTGGGTTTTGAGAGTGCTTCAAAGGGGTGTGACATGCATTTCCATTAGGGGATATTTTTGGACTTACTATTTTTATTAAGTTACGATGGCTGCCCCGGTTTGTGCTCAAACGATATTTGGAGTCACTATTTTTATTAAGTTCTATTTTGCCGATGCAGTTTGGCAATAGTTCGGCATTCAGTTTCTATTTCTGGCAATGAGGCAATTCTATTTTGGCAATGGCTTCTCCAACGTTCTTGGAGCTCAAAAAGTAAAGTTATAACTTAAGTCACATTACATTTCATTGTTGCTTTTGGACACCATGCCTAGGCGTTGTGACTTGAAGTTGTTTTAAAAGGTGGGTCTCGTTTTGGACACCCAAGTTGGAGATTAAAATGTTTTAAGTTATATTTTATGCCAAGGTAAAGTGGATGCCATAATATACAAGCAATGAGTTTTAATATGTATTATTTTATTCCTCATATTTAGGCATCGCATTCTGAAGGGAAAAGGGATTTGAAATTATGGGATTGAAAACCTATAAGTATGCCTCTCTGCCTCTTCATTTGGTTATCCATTTTCATATCATAATGAAGTGCTACTAAAATTATTTCAAGATCTTGCTTTGAGGTTGGAATACCTCCTAGCTCTTCATCTGTTTCGGGTTTGAAAGACAACTCCTAGTTGATCATTTGGTGCATCTTCATCCAGAGGTTGCAATCTGAGCTTCAATGGTGATGGCTTCATTCTTATTTTCAGTTTGGTGTGGCTTTGATGTCTTCTAAGGCATTTTTTGGTGTGTTCGTTTGCTATTTGGTGGTTTTTTGAAGTGCTTCTACAAACCTAGCTGATCCACATTTATGATCATATCTTCCTGAGGAGTTGGATGATTTTAGTGAGTGATGATTCATTGGAAGCCTTGCAACTGGGCGCCCCTTTCCTCCTGTTTTGATGATTTTTTATCAAGTGTGCGATTTTTGGCTTGAGGTCGACCTCCCTAGAGGGTCGTCCACTTGCAGCATGGTCCTTGGGAAGAATGCTTGAGTATTCGGAGTTGTTTGGTGGAGTTTTGCTTCATGACCTTGGACGCCTAGCCGTTAGGCTTCATTCACATCCAATTTGGGGTCATTTGGACAAGTATGGAGAGAGTTACAAGCGTTTCAAGGTGTCCCAGGCTTGCTGATCAGAAAAATCAGATTGCTGCTCTTTCATATCAAACCTGGTATCTTTGTCTTTATTTCATATTTTCATATCAGACCTAACACTTGGGCTTTACTATTGTTGATTCTCACATGATATACTGTGTTAGATATCATTTTGTAATCACTGATCTGGTAGTACTAATCAGCCTTTAATTTCAGTACTTTGTATTTCACTCCCACTGAAGAAGTGGTTGAGTTTTGCTTTACTCTGTTATTCGCTGAAAAGTGGAAGTGGTTGGCTATGTTGCCAAGGTCTTTGATTCATTTACTTTCTTGTAGCACGCTGAAAAGTGCAAGAGGTTGGCTTGCCGTCTAGTATTTACATTTTCTCAATTGGCTAGCTTGCCGCCAATAGCATTGTACTTCCAACATTTTCAAATTATTATTATCAGATCCCCTTACACCGTATGCTCTCACCTTGCCCACTCTGAGATCTTGGTGATTAGAAAGTGAAAGGTTGCTTCCAATTTGTTATCTTTCATTGAGCTAATGCTAATAGGTGAAGTTTTTGTGCAAAATAAAATTGGGAAAAAACTAAGGGGGATATTTTAGGATGACACAATTTTTTTCAATTTTGCCACATTTGACAATGCAGGCATTTTGCCAAACAGTTCTCTTGCAACTAACTAAGTTATTCCCTACAGGAGTTTAAATAGGAATTGTTTGCATTAAACTTGTCACAGGAGATACTCCTTATATATCAATGAATCAGCAATAGCATTTAACCAATACATCACAAAGAATCATAACAGCAAAATAAGATTGAACATATAATATTCTTGTCCAAGTAAGCATCAGCAATTACATATATTTGATATTCAAAATACATAGGATCGATTCTCAAGTTTCAACATAGAACATTAAATACAAGAAGTATGAATATTTTTCATGCACCTTATGAATTGTTGTGGCCAGCAATGAACACCCTTAATGTATGGCAAGTAGATATCAATAATAGCAAAATTGACCCCTTCCTAGAGCCCCACGCACCACTTGACAGCAAAGTAATAAGCATCAACTAGTGAAACCGATACTCATGCCCGGCACAAACAAGGTCAACTTGTAATCAAACTAACCTCTACTTCCTCGAACTCCTGGATTCAACCTTGATGCAAACATTGGTATTAATGAATGAAACATCTAGCTTCAGATTGTAGAATATTCACGCCTTCCCTCCGTATGCAACTGGCAGGCATCAATGATAAGCGATGCTAAAGGAAAGACATCGGGCCATTTGCAAATGGTATTGACCATTCAAACAGCAACAAGTAGGTGCCCTATCAGATTATGTTTTGGAATGACAATAGACTTAGGAATGAAATGTCCCCGTTTTAGAGGTAATTTGATTTAATTAATTTAATTAATTAAGTTGTCCAAAATAATGATTTTTCATGAGGATGACTAATTAGTTATTTTAATTAAATTAAAAAGTGGTATTAAGTTAATTATTTATAAGGTTATCAAATAAATCAATATTATAAGGTGATCTTATATTTAATTAATTTAATATAGTGACTTGAATTAAAATATATCCTAAAGTCGCTTAATAAAAAAATAAAATAATATTCTAGAAGCTTTTTGAAGAATTGGAGAAAAAGAATAAATAGAGGGGTTGCCTAAGCTTCTAGACATCCAAATTTGAAGAATAACTTGTCAATTTTAGTTGTGGAGCCAAGGGTTTCTGCAGAGTGATTCCTTGTCATTGGGAACATCAACTCCCATTGATAGCATAACTGAGGGAGTGAAATATCTCTTGAAGGGTTGCAGATTTGGAGGTGATACTCCAGTCACTTCATTGTGTCAAAATTAGTGGCCAAGGGCCAATTTTGAGGAGTACGATTTTGGATGAAGCATTGCATTCTTTCTTGGCATCGAATATGGGAAGGAGAAGGTCTGATATTATTTTCAGATTCTGAAGATAAAACTCAGTCATATCAGGGATGCCATTAGAGGCACGATTTTGCTTGCAAGAGCCTATACTTCCATCGATTTCTCTTTCAGCTTGGGGCGCTCACCTCCTAAGGTCTTGTTGATCAATTTTGGAGCTTACTAAGGCCTGGAATCTTTGGAGATTATTTTATAAAAATCATTGTCATCAGAACAAGGGCCGCTGCTTCAGAAATTCGAATTGGGCTCTTGAGGTCTTCATTCTTTGAGATATTGCTTGCTTCTTCATTGGAGACTCAAGGCGACTTCAAGCTATAGGTTCCTTTGAATATTTCATGCTATTTACATGTCATTTAGATGCATATTAGAGGGTGTTGCTGTAGGTGAAAGTTTGTATCAGATTTGAGCATTATTCATGTGGATGTAAGCCAAGAGTCTTGGCATCTTCTCTCTTTGTCATTGTAGAAAAGGTTGCATATTCAATAAGATATCTGCAGTTGGGAGCTTCCTATTGTTGTATTGTCCATTTGAACATTATATGAAGATGTATGCCAACTGTTTGACATAATGCCAATAGGCTGTAGTTGCATTTTAAGCATATGATACTTCATTTATTTGCATTTGAAAACACAAAAAGAGTTTGCATTGCATCTAGGATCTTGCATAGGCATTATAGAAGTCATTTGCAATCACTTCTTGTGCATTGGTTATCATTTCAAAGCATTTATATCAGACTGAAACAATCAGACCAGCAAACAATAACTTTGCATACAAAGTGTTTGACAATATTCCTTGAAGTAAAAATCAGAAAATTGAAGTTAGATATTGCAAGGGATATTACACACGATTCCCTAATCACCCTCACAATCAGCAATAAAGTATATCTGCGACTAGTCAAAATAGCCACCCAAGACTTCCACTAGAATAATCACGCCAACCTCATATAGATCAATGAAGTGTAGATAAATATTAATGCCTTCAAGAACTCTATTCAACTTTGGTATCCGTGTCTTTCCTGCAAGTTCTTCATACATTCTTCAAACCCTGAATTGATGTTTCCTCTGAATACATTAACGTGCAATGCATAATCCCTGAATAGAGCTATCAGCATTCAACCTTGGGATGTCTTTCAATCCTACAGTTGAAGTTCCTCATGTGGTGTTTTGTCCTCACAAAGCTTAGACCTCAATCCAACCAGCAAACCCTTAATATTTTCTCCAAACATGAATGGCAAAAAGCACACAAAGTGTTTGTTACACTCCCTCCAATTTCCCACGCCCAAGTTGGCTTTTAATTTATTTTTATTTAATTTGTTTTTATCACCTTATCTCTCACTCAAGTTGGGCGGCCAACTTTATGATATAACATAATCTTTTAAAATCCCCTTATAACGCTTTTATCATAAAGTCATTTAAATATATAAATAACACTTAAAACTTTTAATTTAATTTTAATATTAACGTTATTTAAACTTGAAGCTTTGGACCATGATAACTACAAAGATAAAAGAATAGTAGGAATTCACCGACATTCCCAACATAGAATTACTGCTAACTGACCAAGTTGGTGACCACCTTGTGACGTACTAAAATTAGTAAGTGTGGACAAAGTGCCCAAATAATGCTCCAGAAGGTACATTGTGAAAACCCTGAAAAACATTGGGCTGGGAAGCACCAATTAAGCACAAATGGTTGACTAACAAGCCACAAACTCCCTCAGAGAGGTCCCCTAACCACCATGTTAGTCTATAGGGACCAAGGTGATAGACTAACCACAATTACTACTAACTACCTAGTAAAGGAAACATTACAACATTACATCTTATTTGTATCGATGTATTGTGCTTGTAAACAAACTTCACCTATAACCTTTAGCTTCAAGAATATCACTTTCCTTCCTAACGAACTATGAATTCCACCAAGTCACTTGATCACCACATCTTTATCTCTTGGAAGAATATCCAAATTGATGGTTTATTTGCAAAATTCACTATTGTACTCACACATTTTGACCTTGTTTTTGCTGGAAATGTGGCCATCTTATGTTATGCTCCTTTATATAACCAATCAAGTAGAAGGGAGACTTAATTGATTCATGATCAATGTTATTTTTTTCTCAAGTACATTCTACACATTGAAGTAGACCTGAAGTTGTTGAGTCCAATAGTCTAGCTTCTCTCAATCCAATTGGTCTTCATATGGTTGAGTTATACCTTGGTTTTCACCATGAAAGGTGATTTTGATGTCACAATACTTGAATTCTATCCGCTTCATGCTTTTCTTCTCCCTCATGCTAAAGTGGTTGACCAAAAGAGACTCCAAGCTTCCAGCTAAGGACTGCCATGATCTTGTAAATGTCCAAAGAGTTGTTTACAGCATTTAAATCTAATTTATGCAGCCTTGCTTCATGGGTATCCTCCTCTTGATACCATTCCTGAGGCTCTTTCTTGTGTGTTTATGTTTCCTTTTATAACTCCAATTTCAAGGGTACCAATTCTCCCTCACCCTTCTTTCTCCAGCTGAGTTAAGGGCATGAACCTGCAATCTGCCACCAAACCAAAAAAAAAGTGGCTCCATTACCAATGTGATATGTAACTGCATGGCATACTACCAAGACAATTGATCAGCACATATCTTAATAAGAATAAAATTTATTTAAGTTCGTACTACTTTCACACCAATAAGTATGTTTCATGTGCAGTGAAACTAATAAAAAGCATGCTCTAATTCACATTATTGCAAACTACAGTGATGGAAATCAATAAAATGTCAAAAAAAAATGAGCTATGCCAAACATGTATCCAAAATTGACACAAGATATACCTGGGAGAAACCCAATATGGGTAATTCCATCCAAAGTTGCACCTTATGCTTTTTTCAATGAGTCACTAATTATAAAACAAATTGCAAAAGTGTAATGACCTAATCCTAGCGTAAATTAAAATTTTCCAAGTTCTCACTTTAAACATGTAAAGGTAACATGTAACAAAGACAATACAATAAAATTTTCCTTTCTTTATAAATAAATTCGTACAAGTTACAATATGTTGCCACATGAATTTCATTTTCATTGCAAATATAAATCAGAATTCAAAAGTAATACAATTACATACATAGCTCGTAAGCTTTTGCACAAATAGAAGTAAGAAGGTCCAGGAGTCCGTCCTTTCAAATCTTGGTACATCGGCCACTTGCTATGGAGGAGAAACATCACTTGGGCCCTTTTCCGCCAACCACGGACTTATAATGCGGTCCCCCGCACACCTATCGTTAGATAGATGGCCCTCCCTTCGAAGAAGAGATTGGTAGGGTATCCTTTAACGATTACCAACTGAGCATAGTGTTGTGTCCTACACAACTAGAACCTTGCTATTTCACAATCTCGATCTAGTACTCGGATCACAATGAACTGACAGTGTAGTCTCAACTAACTCACATCTATGTGGCAGTCGTACATTTCACTACTTTGGCCAAAGTATTCTCATTCAGTACTTCAAATGAAGGTCATCTATCATAAACACTACTCAGGGCCGATTTGACTTGAGGCTTCCTTACTCTATACATAGGTTTTGTCCTTCAATGGGTAAATCCGTCACCCCAGACATCCTACGATCACACGAACCTACTAGAAATGAAACGGACTACAAGTGTCTTGTATCAATCCTCCTAATTAGGAATTCTTTATCCTAGGAGTACTTAGCTTGTCTCAGTTATCCTAATAACTTTAGCTAAAAGACTTTACTTGATTCTGCCTTCATTTCAATCCTAGTAGATAATAAGTACATCTACGTATTCTCCATATACAGATATCATACAAAACATGCAATAACCAATCAAATGTAAATAAATCCTTCCCTTTTATCTTTTTCCATTATTTCTCTTTAAAGTAAGATAAATAATCTAATCCCTTAAGCTTTTTACTCATATAATCCCTTTTTCGCAATTCCCCTGATCATTGAATCCTTTACACATATTCTTCTTTAATGAATTGCTTTAAATATTCATCAAAACAGTTCTTTCCTATTAGAGCTAATTGAAAGCAGCAATCACAAGACCAAAAAAGAAGCAACACTTCAATAAAAGTTATAAACTAGGAGGATTCATGCCTGATTTTAAAGCTTCTCCTTCCAGACTTGCTCTTCTAGACTCTCCTTCAAATAAGCTTCCAGAATTTCAGCTAAATATGGCTTCTTAATGAAAGTATTTCACTCTATAACGAACTCCTATATCAGTTCTTTCAAACGTGTTTCCACCACTCAATTCCTACTCAACTATAATTTATAAATACCTCACTCTGAGCTAAAAATGATACAATCACTGTAACTGGTAAATGCTGGTAATAATTCACTGTATTTTTCAAACTCAGCAATGCAGAAAATTCAAGCAATGCAACAAAATGGATATGGAATAAAATACTAAACTCAGATTGCTCAAAGTGTGTATCCTCAATGAATGGAAGGGCGTGTATATATATAGGCCCGAATTGCAACAGTTTCCACTTAAGAAGGCATGTCGAATGACAACACATAGCCCAGAAATACTCAAAAGAAGTCCTAGCGGGTTTCTAAACTGTTTAATCATCAAAATGGAGGTGATTCGACTCCCTTTTAAGCCAGCAAGTGAAGAATAAATCAACTCTCACATGGTGGATTTGACAGCTCAAGGCGTCATCAGATTTTTAAGTTATTTTGAAATAAATGATTTGAAAGATTCGTTCCAGGGAAGAGGTCAAGTCTCAAATGTTCCCACGTCGCCATTTCATGGCCTTAAGATCAGCATAAACATCGTTCATTGACCTATTCTCTACCTGCACGCTTCTGACGCGTTTTTCTCCAGGCGCGCGCAATTTCTCACACGATTTATGAACTCAGTAAAAAAAATGTATTTTCTTCTTTTCAAATGTTAGTAAAATCACAAATGAAATATTTGTCATTGTTTTATAAGGAGGGCGATTCAATAATCTTTAATATTTCCATTCGAAATGTTTTCACGGGATATGGCGTTTCATTTTTAAAATGATTTAAGGCTCCCAATTAAATCGCCTTTAATAGCCAAGGTTCGATATTTCTTAATTGATTTATTCAATTTATTTCCATAGTTCAAATTTAAGTCTTTAATAAAGACTTTAACTAATCAATAGAAAAATTGATTTCCCAAGTTACTCAAGGTAATATAAGATTCATATAATTATATATATATTTACATATTTTTATTATAGATTTATTTACTCCAACTTATATGTGTATATATGTATTTAAATATTAATATTTAAATATATTCAAATATATACATATATATATTCAAGTAAAACTATAATATAAATATATATTTATATATTATTAAATATATATATATATACATATATAATTATTTACACCTATACGTATTCATTGTTAGATATGTATATTGCGAGCCAGTCAACATACTTTCAATATACATACCTACGTATTTGTGTATATATGTGTATATGTAAATTCCAATATAATAATAATAATATCTATTCACGTTTTCCATATTAAAGTCAAAGCAGAGTAAGTCAAACAAACAAGTAATCATCACTTGCAAAGCACAAGGAAGTAAACATAACTCCAAAAGCCTAAGGATGACTTATTTAGACCATCATAACTGACTTGGTTTCTCAGAACCTATACTGACATGTGTGTATGCTCATTTGGTACTCGTTACTGCTTACCCGACCAAGCTCCTCCCCGAGTGATATTTCTCCTCTGCCTGGAGGATTGGTCCTCTTTCCTGCACACCGTGACACAACGGGAGTCATATGCTCAAAACGAAGTAGAATACATGAACATTTCAAAAGTTAGATTCTTCACAAATCAATAACCTTCTATTCTTCTTTATGCAGTATTTCACCAAGAATAACATCAAATGAAACAACATTCATATTGAAAACAAGGTACAAGCAGCATTAATTCACCTCCAGAATTCACATTTACTCTATCTAGTGATGGTAAATTGTAACGTCACAATTTGGGATGTAACAAGAAGATAGGCTCTACAATGGAGCAATAGACCATCATGGCTCATTTCTGCAAATTCTCATATTATTTGCAATGTTTCTTGCTCTGAAACAACCTCCTATGTTTCTAAGCATTGCCTACACCTGACAAAAGGAATCTCCATGCCACCAAAAGACCATGACTCAACTCCAACTGTGACAAAGCAGTAGTAGGTTAAAGATGAAATGCTTTTCCAAGTACAAAACTGGAACAACAGTCACGTCTACTCCTGTTGGCAAAGTTAGAGAGTAATTCCATGACTATTTGATAAATTTGCCTCAAGTTACACCCCATATCCCTGCTGAGAAATGATTGTAATCTGACTTGTCATTACAGTTTTGGATTCACTAGTTGGTAAATATATCCTCCATAAATTGTTCCTACTTCTGGATGTTGAGGCACTTATCTGTATGTCTATTGATCTTCCTAATGTATTCAGTTTTCTGTTGATGCAGGATTGGGTTCTAATCAATGGTCTTCCAAGTCTTCATGTCATATATTGTCAGGTGGCATTGTTAATGATTGTTCAGTGATTGGAGGTCTGATGTCTGATATCCGATGTCTTAATCTTCATCTGATCCATATTGGATCAGCTTGGTATAGTTTATATAAGACCATGAAAGAAGGGTATTAACTATATATGATGATCACCTTGAGCTAAATTATGATTTAGTTGTTAGCTATAACTTATTAGTTAACAGTTATCAACTATAAGTTAGTTACACAATTCAGAAGATATGGAGTACTATAAATTCTTAGCGTCGGTGAATGTAGTATAGCTCCTCTTTCTCTATAGTTTAATGTCATCTTAGTTTACCCGCATAGATAAATGTATTCCCAAATTAATATTAGTTCAGTTTCTAAACTTAACATGAATTTTAGAATGTTATTTTTCCTCTCAATTTAAACATTTATACATAAAATAATCTCATGGTTTGTTTCTCTTCTTTATTTTTCATGTTAATTATTTATAAAAGAATCTATATTGTGGACTAAGTTTTCTTTATTAACATATTAGCATTATCAGTGCTTAGGATTATGTTCAGAAGCTTAAGTTGAAATAGTACAGGCTTCCATTTACAAGCAAATGTAATAATCATTTTGTCCTTAGAGATGTGCCTTCCTCAAAACCCACATACCTGTAACTGTCTCAACTTCTCAATCAGGTGTATGTTTTTTTTCTGAAGCAATCTCAGCTGTTGTTGTAAGACTGAAAATTCAGAATTCATAATGTCTTCACAGTCCCTAATTGCCTCTTCAGAGAGGCCCTCTTCTGTTAACCGTTTTCTCAATGTTCCCGTTGAAATTGCTATTTCCTGAGACTCTGGCAAGGCAAGTGAGTCAGCCCAACTACTATGAAATGACTCTTTTGTGGCACGCAATGCATCCATCCATGCTTGCCTATCTTCTCTTGTCTCTGCACGGAGATGTAATGTCTTTATTCCAGTAAAAATATAGAATTTCCTTTCATCTGATTTACTTGCTTTAAAGGAAGAAATCTGCAACAAAGATTATATGTCAGGTACATTGAAGCTTGAGGCAATCTGCAAAGCCACACTATGGATTGACCATTAAGCCTAACAGCTAGTAAACAATCACATCATAAACAATATCTGTAATATGCACTCTTGAAGTATTAGATGAAATACAGATTTCCAAGACAAGCAGATTCATTGAGTTTCCCATGAATTAATTGGCACATGTGCATTTTCAAAATGATCTACAATTAAATTCAACTAGTGTAATTTCTCTTATGCAATACAGATTGTTAATGACAAGTCTGTCATCAGATATCCAGTCGAAATTTGTCAGTACATGTGGATTGTTGAACTTTCTTAGATTTCAATTTAGACTCTCAAGTGAAAACAGATTGCTTATTGTTGTGTTAAGCAAGAATTTATATGGTAAGCATAAGATTACATTTATCAGAATAACCACCTAGCTAATTATTTATACCATAGTTGAAAAACTCGGACTCGGCAATAACTCGGCAAACCCAAAAAATTTAAAAACTCGGGACTCGGCAAAAACTCGGGGAAAAACTCGGCAATAACTCGGCAAATTTATCGAACATTTGAAAATACACAATTTTTTGAAATATTCTTAAAAACCACAAATATAAACTGAATTTTTAGAACATATTACTGATTTCATCATATATAAATCAAAATTAGAGTTTAATACATATCAATCATCAATGTATTTACTGATTTCATCATCCATAAATCAAAATTAGAGTTTAAAACCTTAATACGTATCAATCATCAATGTATCATAGACCAAAAAACAAGTTCCACTTCTCAATACATATCAACTTCAAGTTTCAGTATCAATAAAAATTATCTATCCTAAATTTCTTCTACGACTGAAACTCAAAAGTTTTTGTCGCTGCTGTGTGGGTGGTACTGAAGTAGATGGTATAGGTGCAATGTCCTCAATAGAAGCCTCAACAGGTGCCCCAACAAGTGCCTCATCCATAGGGATAGGATCAAATTGTGTATGTGAAGAAACAGCCTCTATTGGTTGACCAAGCTCGCCTTCTTCCTCCTCATAGGCTGCCACCTCTGCTTCCCATTCAGCTGCATCTGCCTCCCTCTCCATCTCAGCGAACTCATCATCACTTATCCATGGTTCCACATTGACCTCATCAGGCTCAGCAACCCAATCTGAGTATGGATCAATGTCATCAAGGTCAAGTGCTTCATGTGAACTCAACCCTTGTACCTTCTTCTCATGCAACCGAAGGTTGTAGCGCACGTAGACAAGGTCATTCAAGCGCTTTTGAGTCAACCGATTGCGCTTCTTTGTAAATTTAATTTTTAATAATGTTTTAAATTTAAACATATTATTAAAATTTTAGATGTAATTTTAAATTTTAATAATGTTGTTTTCCTTTCAATAAAAATATTTAAATAAGGAATAAATAATTTGAAAAATATTTATTAAAATTTAAACATATTCTTAAAATTTATATAATATAACATATTAAAATTTATTATAAATTTATACAATATAAAATATTAAAAATAAAAATTATTATAAATTTATAACATAAAAATAAATTAACTAAAATTTAAAGAAATTGTTAAAATTTATACAATATTGAGTATAAAATAATAAATATTATAAATTTTAGAAAAAAAATGAAAAGAATTATTATAGATTTCTTTCATTAATATTTATGATAAATTTGTTTCATTAATAATAAATATTATAAATTTCAGAAAAAAAAATGAAAAGAATTATTGAAATATAGTAGATTTTTTTCATTAAAATTTAATAGATAAACTTAATAGTTAATAATATTAAAAACTAAGAGAAATTGAAATAAATTTTTACAGGGTCGCGCGGGTTTACCTGGAGCTGGAAGTGGAACAATCAACAAATGATTTTTTTTCGCTGTCGCCCTGGTTTTTTCTCTGTCCGCCATCGCGTTTTTCCTTTGCCCTTGTTTTCACTCCAACCGCCGTCGTTTTTACTCAGCCTCGTCGTTTTTACTTAGCCTTGGTCGCGCGAAATGAATGTAATGAAACTGATTCTTGTTTTCACAGTGAAAAAATTAGGGTTAAAAATAAACACGTTTTTTTGGCCGCATTTTACCAGAAAAAGTCGCGATTTTCTGCGTTTTTTGGTGAAAAAATCGCCGCGCGTTTTTGCTAATACCCGGCTGCGAGTTTTTAGGCGATTTACTCGCCCAGCTGGTTGACTCGCGGTTACTCGCGATTTTTGCGAGTTAATGGCGAGTTTTTCAACTATGATTTATACTATATGTGATTTAGCATTAATGCTACAACTTTAAACCATTCTGAGACATCAAATTTGATCAAGACAATAATTAATGTCAAGTTTACTGATTTTTCTTACCTTCATTATGCAAGCAAACAACAAAAAATAATTATAACCATTCAAATATCTTGCAGACTAACAAGAACCAATATGTAAATCTGATGCGGACGAGCTTGGGAGGTCTTATCAAACTACCCAATCTTGCAGCCTTAACATGTCATCCAATCCACATTAACATATAAATGGAAAAAGAATCTGAAACATATCTTCATTTCAATGTTCATACACATTCATATATGAAAATTTCTTGGGATTAATTACATATATAGAGGAATAGAATAAAATTCATAAATTTTTACAAACTTTCCTAGACACATCTTGTCTACGAGTCTTCAAATCCTCATGTCTTCAAACCTTCTTGGCTTCACTCATCTTCTGAAATCTGATTTTTCTCTTCATTATGCAGCTCTCATGGTTGCCTTGAACACCTACAACACACCTACAAAATCATTTTTCTCTTCTTCTATTTCTCATCTCTTCACAAACTGATTTCTTGCACTCTTTCTTATGCAACTCTCAAGAGCAACCTTCAAGTTCTTTTTCCAACCTTGCTGCTGTTGATTGCTGCCTTTTTACACCATTAAGGCTGTATTTTATATATTCTTACACCCATTGCAAGCACCAAAGTGTGGCACCCAAATCTGCCCTCTCATTTCCCTCAACTTGACCTCTAAAATTCCTTCACAAAGAATGAAATAAAGACAGTTTTGCTTCCAAAATGTATCATTAATGTTGCTTCACCATATCAAATGCCTTGCTGCTGTAGATGCCTTTGGAAAATAAATAAAATACAAAACCAAGCCGTGCTCCTTTGATAATTGAAGAGTCATTTATTATTTTTCCAAAAAACACTATCTTTTCCCTCCATTTTAAGCACCCAATAAAACAAGAAAGGAATGTCAAAGGTCACTTGCCTTATGAAAACTTCTATAGGCAGAAAATTTGATAAAATGAATATTAATTCTTATTTTCAAGTTCCCTCTAACATGCCAATGGACCCCTTAAACCCTTCAAGCATTGAAAATACAATAATTTTAAAATCACATTAAACACAACGCTTGCCTCTGATTTTTGAAATGAAAATCCAAGTATTGGTAAATGAAGATTTTATCCTTCAAACACTCCACAAGATGCTCTTGAAGCTCCAACCCACACCAAAATACAAAAATTAAACATGAAAAGAAAATATATATTTTTGGGCAATGCAGGATCGCTTGTAGACATGGATGCTCCTACAACAAAATCTCATCCAATGCCAAGAAACAGTTGCAATCAATGCTTAAAATATGAAATTTCAGTTAAGCATTACATGCAACTACAATTGTTCATCTCTTAGAAATACAATAACTGATTTCTACGTAAAAGCATATAGCCATTGATATGACACATAACATTGAAAATAACCAGAAATGCTATATATAAGTATGTATGCCAAGAAATTTGACATGGTTCCATCCAATATCTGCAGTTGAATGGATCCCATTATTTACAAAAATTATTTTGGCCTCAGAACTAACTTCCTTCAGAAGTCCAAGTTCATACAAGGTGTTAAGGAGAGGGGACCATTAAAACTTGACATCAAAATGTGAGACATAACACTGTGCAGTGTTTAAATATTTGCCTTTCAAAATTCCCATCAAAATGATTTCCATCTCAACTGTCCCTTTATAAGATCCTAAATTCCTAATACAGAACAATGAACCTGTTTCATTTTAATTTTCAAAAGCAATATTACCTGCTAAGTCATTGTCTCATTGCACATATTGAAACATCAATAAAGGGCTATGAAAATCAATTTGATTCAAATCCTGTTCAGGCTAGATTTTTTGGACCAGACAAATTTCTATGGTTTGGTCTGCATTTTTCAATTGTTGTAGATTTCTTTCTGAATCTTGATTAGGATTCCAGATAAAAAAGGCTTCAATAAACATGAAAACTTGTCTAGCAATAATCTACATATTTAATTCCTTGTAAGAATTCCAAAACTCTCTTGTGTTAGTTTTAGAACAGAAATGTAAGCAATAAATAATGCAACACATAAGACAAATGAGCACAGCAGTTTACCCTGGGAAAACCCTCTTCAAGAGGGAGAAAAACCCAGCAAAATATATCTCTTATACATAGAACAAATAAGAGCAGAAATCTGCTTTACAGTCAGACCCTTCTCAAGGGCGAACTTGACAGAAAGAATGATGAGAATCTCTTCTTGATACAATCAAATATTAATCTCTTTTAAGTCAAACTGCTGCTACAAAATTATGGTCTGCTGCTAGGATGCGAACTTCTCCTTGAGAGTGTGAATTGAATGAAGAATGAATTGATGATTTGATGAATCAACTTCACCTTGTATATATACAAACCAAGGCGTCTCTTCATTTAGGTCGGCTTCTTTTAATAAATAAAAATATAAAATGTAATTTATAATTAAGGCCGACTTGCCTTATTAATTATTAATTATTCAAATCTTGAGAGAAAGATATCTCCCACCGCTATAACATCAACACTCCCTCTTAGCTAGGGAGGTATCTTTCCAGATATCCATGTCATGGAGTCTCTCAACATGACACCCACAATGGCTACACCCATTTGTGGAAAAGAGTTCATCACGAAGTCTCTGAACGTGATGTCGTCATGGAGTCTCTCAACATGACATCTCATCTCAGTCTCAGAGATGAACAAGGGCTCACACCTCATATTTCTCCATCTCAGAGAAATATACACTACAAGGGCTTTCACCTCATATTTCTCCATCTCAGAGAAATATACACTACAAGGGCTTTCACCTCATATTTCTCCGTCTCAAAGAAATATACGCTACTTTTCACCTCATATTTCTCCGTCTTAGAGAAATATACGCTACAAGGGCTTTCACCTCATATTTCTCTGTCTCAGAGAAATATACGCTACAAGGGCTTTCACCTCATATTTCTCCATCTCAGAGAAATATACGCTACAAGGGCTTTCACCTCATATTTCTCTGTCTCAAAGAAATATACGCTACAAGGGCTTTCACCTCATATTTCTCCGTCTCAGAGAATTATACATCACAACAAGTCTTCATGATGATGTGACTCCCTCTGAAGCTCCAAGTACGGCATCAACCTCCTAACCTCCTCATCCAAGGTTGCCTCTGTTGGTTTGTCAAACTCCCTCTGAATGTTAATTCCTCCTCTTGATCGACTTTAGAATAAGAAACCTTCTGAATTGACTTTAAAGCTTGGCTCCTTATGAGTTGTCCCTATGTCAATTTCCGCAAAAGAAACATGTTGCGTAGACCTTAATTTGCAATCTCGAGCAAAGTGATCGTACTTGTCACACCTGAAACATTGAATGTGAGAGAGGTCCTTCTTCTTTGGTTCCGGGGAAAAATCTGGTTCTCTATCTCTATTCCTCTTTCTTCCTTTGCCTTTTTCTCTAGAAGTATGTGGAGCAAGAACTTGATTTTCTACATCATGATAGTTTCACCCAATTCCTCTTGCTGCCAACCTAGACTCTTTTTGAATACAATCAACTCGAAGACGATCAAACTTGGGCAACTTGGATCTCCCACTAATGCTCTGAATAAAGGTCCCAAGATTGAGGAAGACCATTTAGTGCTAGTAATAGCAAGATCTTTGTCTGGAATTATATCCCCAATAGCGCTCAACTGATCCCTCAAATCAGCAATCTTCATAAAGAATGAGATGACTGAATCATCTTTAGCCATTTTTACATGAAGCTGTCTCAAAGCAAGGGCTCTGCTAGTGTTGTTGATCTCATACAATCCTTTTAGAGTATCAATCATTTCTTTAGCTATTTTCAACTTGGAGATGATAGGTACTAGGTGATTCATCACAGAGTCTATCATGATCTTTCTAGCCTTTGTGCCATTTTTCTTCCACTAGATTTTCTCAGTATCATTGGAAGGCTCGGGCATATCACTTTCCACGAAATCAAGAAGATATTCTCCTCTAATGCAATGAGTACCCTGGGTTTCCAAGAGTTGAAATTTGAAGCTCCATCAAGCCTATCTTCTACCTTGACACCGCTCACCATCTTCTTTTTCCACACAAATTCACCTTCAAAGATCTGCCCTTAGGTATGTAATAATTTGCAACCTCAAATCTGCAATACTTCAAGATCTGCCCTAGATGAAAAGTTGACTTGACTACTTAAGCTAATCTGATCAGATCTTTTCTTAGACCCGCTCTAATACCATGTTAGTTTTAGATCAGAAATGTAAGCAATAAATAATGCAACACATAAGACAAATGAGCACAGCAGTTTACCCTAGGAAAACCCTCCTCGAGGGAGGAAAAACCAGCAAAATATCTCTTCTATAAAGAACAAATAAGAGCAGAAATCTGCTTTACAGTCAGACCCTTCTCAAGGGCAAACTTTACACAAAGAATGATGAGAATCTCTTCTTGATACAATCGAATATTAATGTTACATCCCGATTGTATAGCTACTAGGCTATTAGTATTTGATAAGGATTATGTGTTTGTAAAGACAATTTTATGAATAAATAAAGATATGATGCACCTTGTTATCAATATGAGTTTTTGTACATTAATGACTGTCTCATTCTTATGTTGCTCAATTGATGTTAATCATGGTGAAAACATGCATTATGAGGTTAATATGTGATGTTTTTATATCTTATGAAATTTATATGTACTGCTATTTTTGTGAGCATTTGATTGCCGTGAGTTTATAACTGTGGATGCAGGAATGAGAACCAGTCCTCCAGGCAGAGGGGAAATATCACTTGGGAGAGGGGTATTGGTCGTTTAACCGGTAAATTTAATTAGCTGAGCATGCACACACATTATGAACGGTATATAGGAACCAGGTCAGATAAGTTAGTCTTGATAAGTCATCCATAGGCTTAGGAGTTTGATTTACTTCCTTATGCTTTATGAGTTATGATTGTTTAAATGTCAGACTTACTATATTGTGTTTTCCTGTATGAACGAAGTAGTTGATATGTGATAAAGGTCGAGTGGGTACGTATACACATGTATATAATGTGTACACATATCTAAATGTATAGACATATCGATACGTGTAATGTCCCCTTTTTCGGCATGATCATGTTTGATGGTGGTTAGCCTATTACTCAGACTCTCGTAGGCTAACAGGTTGGGTTAGAGGGTCAGTGACATTATCTGGAGCAGTTTTGTCATTCTCAGTCCAGAGTTCAGTGATTAGCTCACTGCAGGCCTTGGCAGTTCAGGAGTTGATAGCTTCTGATGGCACAGGATTCTATGAAGATTTGTGGAAGTTATGCTTATTTGAGTGATTTAAGTTAATTAATTAACTTAATGCTTTATTATTAAGTCAAATTGACTTTATATATTTTATATCACTTAAATATTCAATAAAGGTGATTTAAAATTTAAATCACTTAAAATATAAAAGGGCGCCCACTTTATTTAAGTCAAACTATTGAAAGTGACTTAAAATATAATTTAAAAGATTTAAATGATGAAAGTGGCGTATCTTTCTTGGAAGTCGTGCCTTTTTGCATATAAGGCATTTTGGCAATGAGAAACTCACTTATGAATATTTCAACTTTGCCTTTGGGTATTTTCCTGTGCTTTCACCTGTGATCAGGGTTTGAGCAATCTTCCATTGGAGAACGTAATCTCTTAAGTGTTGAGCACTTTTGAGACTGTGAGGGACCAGTCGAATTTGTGCAGTCTATGAGAGCTTCATACAGAGGTTCTACTGTGCTTCATCAAAGTTTGTTGAGTTTTTTATCAGAGACAGGAGGGTTTGTGGAGATGGCGACTTTCTTACATCATAGCAGGCATTTGACTTCATGGTCGTACCTTCTGAGTGGGAATTCTGGTTGTTTGCTTTGAAGTGTGTGGCTCTTGTGCAAGGGCGTTTGGACATTCCTAAGAGAAATGCCTTCCTTTCTAAGGGTTTCTCTTCATCTCCTTTGGCATCTAGCTTGTACCCATCATCTGCCACAATTTTCAGGCTGGACTTTGCATTCTGTAGCTTCCTACTCCAGATTTTGTCAGTTTTTCACCATCTTGGCTGGCGAACTGGACTACTTTCTTAAATAAATAATCTGGAAGCTTTCGAGTATGTTTATGAGTTCTGAATCCATTGTTGAGCTTATTAATTACCTTCTGTAACTTCAATTCGCTTAAATTAGCTTAGATTTACACTTTATAAGCATTTATGTTGTGCGCCCCTTCTATTTCTCTCTAGAAACCCTTCTCAAAAAAAACGTAAAACACAAAAGAAATAAATAAAAGACAGGGGTTTGAGGTTTCAGCCAGCAGGGCTCATCACAATACGTACGTATGTTCAGCAGATAGATATGCTCGTACGTATGTGTCAACATGTATATACGCATACATACGTATACACAAGAGTATATAGGGTAATACACATGTTTATACATACACATTCCGCCTAATATCTGTGATATAGATAATATTTCAATATTATTGTCTAGGAAATTTATATATATATTTATGTGTAAATACTAATATATTTATATATTTTATAAGGTACAAAATATATGTATTAATATTAAAATTAATATATGCTTATATATATAAATATATATATATATATATATATACATTGTTAAATAAAATACAAACCTGAACTTTCTCGTGAAAATGAGGAAGTTATCTGCGCAGCAAATACACAGGAAGAAGTTTTCAAACTGGAAAGTAGGGAAATGGCAACAAGATTTATGTGCTGTAGGGCGCTTAACCTTGACCTAAAATGCAGCAAGTAAGTCATTTGATTTCATGCAACTGGCAAAAGACGTGTTACCTGTAGGTGGCATTTTTTATGATCTGAGTTGAAGAATTCTTCGATTGTTGGCTCAATGAGGTCGAATCACTCTTTTAAAACATGACTTAGGGTTTATACACTTGCCATGTGACGCTTTGACTGAGTAATCATGCCTAGTTGTCATTTTACATGCCCAAAATTGAGGATTTTGTTGCTTAAACGGCTTATAAATACACCCTTGCTATCCATTCGAAAGGGATCTTGTGCAATTCATCTTTGGCGTAATGGGAGTATTGTTATATTGAGTTTCTAAGCTGCTGCTGTGAGTTGTTAATGCTGCATTGCATCATAATATTTTATTGAGAGAAATAGAATCTGTATCAGCTGCAATTTTTAGACTGTGATAAATTATCTTAGGGAAAAGTGAATAGTAATTTTCCAGTGGAGAAGTTTAATTTAGGGAGAGTGTTTTGGGAAAGAGTTTCTACATTTGAGGAAGAGGAAAACTACAATCTGCCATCTTCATTTGAAGGCTGCTGTTAGAACTGTGTTGGAGAGAAGCTCAATTTTACAGGCATGTTATCTAAATTGGGATTCTTGCTAAAATGATCTTCCTTTTTATTCTTAAGTTGCTGGTTGCAATTGGCATGATATAAGTAAATCGTTCTTAGCAATCAAATATTGTTTTGATAAGCTTGTAGTGAATAAATGCTTAAGGGATTTCATTATAAATGAAGGGTAAAAGATTAAGGGATATCAATGCAGTTAAGGGAAAATGCTTGAGCAAGTCAATATAGTTAATTAATAGATTTAAGGAAGTTTTTATAGAAAATGGGGTTTAAAGAAGGAAATCAATTGTTTTAAGGGCTTAAGGATAACTTAGCTTAATATGCATTATGCTTATAGGGAATTGTTTGTGCATTTGCTTAAATTTACAAAATTGTATGATCTCCGTATATGGAGAATACATAGAGTAAATATTATCTTCTAGGAATGAAATGTCGTCAAACTAAGTAAAATCCTAGCTTATGTTATTAGGTTAACATTAGTAAGCTTTACTCCTAAATTAAAGATTTCCGGAAACAGGAGTTAGGATATTAGATACTTGTTTATGGACTCATTTCTAGTAGATTGTTTAAGGTAGGAAGTCTGGGGTAAACTGAACCCATTGAAGGACATGGCCTACGCATAGAGTAAGGTAGTCCAAAGTCAAATCGGCCTTGAGTAGTGTAAGTGATAGATGACTTACTCAGCCGTTTACTGAACCAAAATACTATGGCCATAGTAATGTAATGTACCTACATCCTCTTAGATTGGGAGATGATTACATTGTCAGTTCACAGTGATCCAATAAGTACATACTAGGTTGGGATTGTGGGATACAAGAATCTAGTTATGTAGGACACACCACTATGCTCAGTTGGTTAACGGAATCGGTTACTCAACCAATCTCTTCGACGAAGGGAGGGCCATTCATTGAAAAATGAATGTGTGGGGAACCGCATTATTAGTCTGTGGTTGGCGGAAAAGCACCCAAGTGATGTTTCTCCTCCACAATCTGACATCTGAAGAACCAAGATTTGAAAGGGAAGATCCTGGACCATCTTACTTCTATTTGTGCAAAAGTTGTTTAAGCTGTGTATGTATACTTATGCTTTCGTACTCTATTATTCATTTTGAAATAGTAAAAGTTATTTTATTGTGAAAAGTTTTGAAATTGTATTATATGATGTATTTCAATTTGAAAATAAAAGAAAAATTTTGTTACTATGTTATTTACTCGTTTACTTTGGTTAAAAGTTATAAAAATTAGAAATTTTTATTTTACGTAAATGTTAGGTCGTTACAATTAATCTCCTTGAAGTCGAACTGCTGCTACAAAATTATGATCTGCTGCTAGGACGCGAACTTCTCCTTGAGAGTGTGAATTGAACGAAGAATGAATTGATGATTTGATGAATCAACTTCACCTTGTATATATACAAACCAAGGCGTCTCTTCATTTAGGTCGACTTCTTTTAATAACTAAAAATATAAAATGTAATTTATAATTAAGGCCGACTTGCCTTATTAATTATTTATTATTTAAATCTTGAGAGAAAGATATCTCCCGATAACATCAACATCTTGATGGTTATTGTTCAATGGCAATGTGAGTCTTTGAAAATTATGGCAGAAGGAAACTGAAGCATTATATTAATATACCCCAAATTACCATAAAGTACTCAATAGAATCACTAAGCAATAAGCAATAAAATTCATTTTCCTTCATCCAACATGACGTTATGATCTACATAAGGATGGCATATGGTGAAGCATTTCTAATCACTAATCCTAGAAGCTCCTAGGAATGACAAGAATAATGCACTCTGTATAAATAGATGTAGAAAGCATTTTTGAGCAATACAAATCTACCTACAAACAACTATTATTATAATGTATATTAGCCTTGGGATATATCTAGTAGTGTTTGTAACTACAGGAGTATCCTACCGAATACTAGTAAAATCCCAGTGAAGATGTCTCTATTATCATGCAAGGCTAATCTTCCCTTTTGCCATCTAATAAAGTTTGTAACTATTATTGTATCTAATATAATCCTAGTAAAAATCCTTTTAAAGGTGTCTATTATCGTCTAAGGTGTAATTTGAATAGAGCCAACAATCCAATTTCATCTTCGTACACCTTGCATTTAGAAATTTCTTTTATTGTTTTAAAATTTGTTGGAAATGTAGACTTATTAAAGGTTAATGCCTCCTATGTCTATGAGTTTCCTTTTTTGCAATAATAAAGTAGACATGGAGATTTACAAATCTAGCAAATGGTATTTTATATTGTATCCCATGATAAACACATTTTTCTACCAAACCCACATGCCTAAAAAATTATAGACACTCACCCTCTTCCCTAAATAAGCGTAGTCAAAATCATTTAGATCTCATGACATTAACATTAAAGAGACTATTCTACTTAATTTCAATTTTCAAAATCTACACAGATCTATGACAAATTAGCTCAAAGCTAGAATGAACATCTTCCTATCTAGGGAATTGAAAACCGTAATGTCCACAAACACTGATCTACCAATTCAATAGCAAACATGTAACTAAGGTTGTAGAGGGTATGAGACAATACTAATAAATGCATCTCAAGAAAGCAATTGTTCAACATGCAAGAAACTCAATCACAAAAATTAGAAGGGACCATCTACCTATCATGACACTCCTTGTGATATATATCTACTTGAATATTGTCATCAATCTCTAGTCTCACCAATAGGAAATCAAGATGGTGCACAGGGAAAATACATAAGACATACTCTGAATCATAGTTTGAAAACTCGGAGTAATCAGCAAATTGCTGAGTATAAGTTTTCTTAAAAAGCGAGTACTCTTTGTGAAAACTTGCAAGATCCACTACACTGCATTTCTAGCAATTTTTTCTAGGAATATTGCCGAGTACTCACCAAAAAGTCAGTGAGTCTAGTAAGCAGCCTCACAGGACATGGGAATGACATGGCAACACGATTTTGACATGATTTTAACACTAAAAAAACATGTATGTATTCCTTAAAACCCCCACACCATAGGTAAACACCACACAACAATTGTGCATCCTTGAGAGCAATTTGAAAGGATTTTTTGTGGATTTGAAGAGCAGATTTGAGGAATTTCAGTTTCCAAGTTAGTAATTTTTTTTTTCATGTTTTTCAAAGATGTAAGTCACATCTAGCATGTTAATAATAGATTTGTAAACATTATTACTATTTTACTTGCAATGAATTTGACTTTTGAAAATTTTATTTCTGATATGTATTAATTTTTTTAATGAAATCATTGTTTTTCCCCCTGAAACAAAGGGTTTTATATTTGTGATAAATAAAAAAAATTTAAAAAATATATATATTTTTTTAATAAATTAACTAATGGCATGTCACATCACTATTCATTATTGTATTATATATGAATTCTATTTGATTTTTCATACTCAAGTCTTTTTTTTTTTCAAAACATTTTTTTTGGTGTTTAAACATATAGGATAGAGACAATGGCATTTCGCTCAACATCAATTATTGGACATGCCCTATTGGAAGTAGAGACCCCACTTGGAAATATGGTGTAATGGGAGTGGTTGCAGGAAGTGTGATTTGCACCTTATGGACAAAGTAGCTTAATGGAGGCATCAAGCACCTCAAATACCATATTGCAGGCATTCCTAATCACAACACCAAGGCATGTCCAAAAGTTAAAGATGAAAAATGAGATATGCAAGCACTCCTTTGTAGAAACCCTAGTTTCCCCTATTCTCCGGATCTGATTGTTTTTCTGATTTTTTTGAAGTATTTTGGTTTTTTTGCTTGTTTTTGAGTTTTTGAGCAATAAATGAAGATTTGTGATTTTGCATATAATTGAAATAAATTCAATAAAAATTAAAAGACTCTGGAAATGATGGAAAATGGATGCCAGTATATTTATTTTGATCCTCTGAAATGATTACAAAAATACCCAGTTGCATGCAAGCAAATAACAATGAAATTTTATTAAGAACCTGGCAATCTGGCTGCATTAAATGAACTGCTGTAACTGGTACGGCTGAGATAATTTATTTCCTCTTTCCGTCTGGTGCTCCAGATAAGATCTCCCAGCTTAGGCGCCTCCAGAAAAGATGCAATATGGCCTTAAGGAAAGGCGTTTTCTCCATAAACAAAGGACGGCTCCCTCCTAGATGGTACGGCCAGAATACTGAAAGGTACGGCCTGGTACAGGTACGGCCAGATCAGAAACAGCAATTAATGATTGTGCCGCTTCTTCACAAATCTCCAGATCTCCAGTATAAGTGCGCCTAGATGAATGGAAGTCCTATGAATGCAAACTCTTCAGAAAACCCTGAATATGAATATCTCTGATGTTCTGTGATTCCTCCTGTATGAAGAAATCTCTCAGCTGCAATAGATCAGGTGTTATTTCACACCCTCTGAACTGCTTCCAGTGGAGATGGCTCGTTCCCCAAGGAATTCGAACTTGAAACCCTAAAGTCTCTTGCTCAGATCAAAGTTGATCAGTTTCAATTCTCAATAATCACATAATGGCACAAAACCCAATGCAAAACCCTTTATCTCTTGAAAAGTGCGATTTCCACAAAGATAGGGTTTCATTAAAATATTTCGAACTTTTCCTTTTAATTATTCAATAGTCTCAGCTCAAATATTTTATAATAAATTAATTGCCAAATTGGCCCCTTTCCTGATGATGGGCGACCCCTCAATAAAATCACTTAAGTTATAATTTAATATTATAACTTTATATTATAATCATCAAATAATTAATATTTAATTAATATAATTAAATATTAATATCTCCCTCGTTACTCATCCGATGACTGATCCGTCTGAAGCTGACGAACACTGAAGTGATTCTGAACGCTGCCAAAGCCATACTGCTAAAAATAGCAGGGGTCCCACGCTGCCTGCCAGGAACTGCTAAAAATAGCAACTTCTGCAAGAAGTCTCCGATCAAGCCCAAACGAAAGCCTACTGATCAAACTTCGCCAACTGAAGCTGAGCCAAGCTCCCAAAATGACCCTCTATCCAGTCCATTAGCCTACGAGGGTCATATGATAGGCCAATCCTGTGCTCCGAGAGATGTCACTGAGAAGGGGACATGACATCCTTGCATTGTTGGATAAGAAGAAACTAGAGAGAGCAAGGACACAAGAAGCCATAGTAGTGGCCATTAATCCTGACATACAAGTAGAAATAGAAGAAGACATAGAAGACATTGTGGACTCTTGTTGTGGTCCATGTAAACAAAATGAAGTGCAGACACAAGGCCTCTTTTGTACCTAGAAACATATCTAGAGCACAACCTTTGTTGCAAGGTACAACATGGAACAAGGAAATACACTAGGAAGCAGATAAGGTATGTGTGAGTTTCTAGGTTTACAACAACCTTGCTTTCAATATGGCAATGAGTCCATACTAGGAGAATGTGGCAATGACATTGATAGTTGCAACAAAAGGGTACAAGGTGCCCTCTCCAAAAAAATTAAGTGGGAAGTTGCTCCAAAATGTGGTTGAAGATGCACAGTTAATTTTGGAAGAACAAAAGAGACAGTGGCAAAATTTTGGATGCACTATTTTTCAAATGGGTGGATTGATGGAAAGAACTAAACATCATTTTTTTGGCATCTTCAACTAGTGAGATGTTTTTTCTTGAAATCAATTGATGCCTCTACATTGGTAAAAAATGCAAAATCTTTGAGCCTAATGTTGGAGCAAGTTATCTTATAAGTGAGCATAGCGAATGTGGTGCCAAGGATCACCAACAATGCAGCGATGTATATGGCCACTAAGAGATTGCTTCAAAAGAGGCATACACCACCATTTTGGAGCCGATGTGCAACACACTACCTTAACCTTCATTTGGAGGGCATAAAAAAAATTGATTAGGTGAGACCACCTGTAGAAGATGCAAGGAACATTACAAAATATATTTATAATCATCCTTGGGTTCTTAGCTTGACAAGAGAACACACCAAGGGGAAAAAGCTTGTGTGATTTAGTGTGACAAGGTTTGTGACTAACTTCCTAACATTGCAAAGCATTGTTAATTGGTTTACTCATTGTAGCAGATGTTTGTGAGTTAAGCACGGATAGACTCACCATATTCAAAGAAGGTTGATGGAGAGAGGTTTGCAAAAAACAACTGTTGAGAATATCTTTGCAAAGAAAACTACATAGATTGTCAAGGTAACCTCAAACTTCAATTTAAATTTCAAATTGACACCTTTATTTTTAAACTTTAAAATTATTTACTTTCATTGTAAATTTACAACTTTAATTTATTTGTACTTGTAGGTGTCAAATCCCTTATTGAGAGTTATGTGCTTGGTGGGTGGGGGTCAAAACCCAATGGGGTATGTTTATAAGGCCATGCATAGGACCAAAGAGGTCATTTGAAACTATTATAAGGATGATAGAGACAAATTTGATCACGTTTAGGAGATCATTGATCAAAAGTGGAACAATCAACTCCATGAACCCATTCATGTAGCGTGGTACTGCCTCAAACCCAAGTTTTTCTTCTCTAATAGCTTCACTGATCCTAATGGTAAGGTCATGGAGGACCTCTCAATGTGTATTGAGAGGATGACACCCAAGGATGACATAAGGAACCTCATTATTTTAGAGTTGCAAAATTACAAGCAAGCTAAGGGAAATCTCTTTTCTTGAACACTAGCTATTTGAAGGAGATCCATCAAAACACCAAGTAAAAAAATTGGAGTCTTTGCTTAAGTCTTACAAGTTACAAATTACAATTATTAATTAAATATTGTTTGCTTTAAAACTATTGAATATCTTATTTGTAGCTTCTTGGTGGGAAGATTGGAGTGGAAATACCACAAATCTTCAAAAGTTGGCCCTTCAAATCTTGTCTCAACCTAGTAGCACTTTTAACTATGAACACAACTAGAGTATGTTTGACACCATTCACACAAAGGTGTGCAATAAGTCAACTCATTGGCGCCTCAATGACCTAGCTTTTTGTGCAATACGACATTTGGCTTTGCACAAAAAAGATGAGGGCAAACCAAAGGAGCTTATTAATTTGGATGAAACTGATCCATATAGTTATTGGACCGTGTAGGATGAGAATCCTTCCTTGTTTATAAAGGAAGAGATTGTTTATTTTGAGAGACAAGCTATTGGATTGGATGATATTGATGTGGCGGTGGAGTCATAAACAATCTAGTAGTAGGGTAGAGGCACAGGTGCAATCTTCTAGGTCAAGTAAGGAGCCACAACCGAGTGCAAGGACTAGACCCCCTTTGCAATTTTTCACTAGAGCAAGGAGGAGGAAATTATAAAATGTTGCAATTTGTAACTTGCTTAGATATGCAATTTACGATAATGATTTTCAAAGACAATCATCATAAACTCATAATAATTATCAACTAGTTATTGTATTTGCATGATGATGCAATTTTGTACTCTATATGTATTCAAATCTAATACAAAACACTTCCGCAAAATTTTATCACATGCTTATTCATATAGATCGTCAACCTTTTCAATGTTTGTGAGCTCAAAACCAAAGTGCAACAAGATAGGAACTACAAGTGAATGGGGTTATTGCAACAATTTTGCTTGTTCATTAAAGTAGTTGATATGTTGTCTAGGTCACTTCTCCTTTTAATGGTTAGCACTCACCAAAGAAGTTTATGTGGAAGATTATGGGAAAGATGAAGATTTTGAGAAAAAATTCCAATCATTTTCTCCAATACATAGAGTAGAAAATCGGATATTGGGGAAGTGTTTTCTATTCGATTTAACTTGTCTTCCATTCTAATGCTCGTATCAAGTTCCTCTCAACTTCTTTATGCCTTTGATGGCCGAAACTTTTCCCACCACTTCTCCTTGGGCATGGCTGAAAGAACTCCAACATCTAGCCTGGCTTTATCCTCATCATCATCACTTCTACCTATGTTGTGATCATTTTTTTCCCTACAAAACTGTTAGTTGAAAGGACCAAGGCCAAGACAATCTTAGCAAAATAATTGGAAGGACAACAATTGACTTAAACTTGATGTAAACTTGACAATTAATTGACAACTAGCAAAAAGTGGCCTAAAAATGGAGTTTCATTGAGGTACCAACATTAAGAGTCCGATAGTCTATACACATCTACAAAGTTCCATATTTCTTTGGCACAACTACAATAAGAGAAACACAAAGCAAGCTGCTAGGTCTGAAAACTTCTTGTTTATGAGTGATTTCAGCTACATTTTGACTTCATTGACCTCCAATAGGCTTTGCAAATATAGTCCTTTGTTGAGAAGAGATCAATCGGGTTATTACTTGTAATAACTTGACCAGAATTATTTTAGGGTTTATAAATCTCTAGTTTAAATATTTAACCCGAAATAAGCCAAAAACCTAGAATTTACCCTTTTTCCTTTACACACTAATATGAAAACTCTAATCTAACGAACCAGCTTCTCCTTCATTACCTTTGTGTTCATTGATACACTAATTCAAATTGAGTTTACAAGAGTGTGAAATAAGTTGCAAAGCATCTATTGTATAAATCAACTCGTAATAAATTGATCCAAAATTGTCCTTCGCATTTTCACTCCAATATTAAACACCCAAATTGTCAAATAGGTCCATAATGATGTAAAATAACTTGCAAGGCCTTTTATATTTATATTAAAGTCTGAAATACATTAAAATATTCTATACAACAAACACATCAATGAACTGAATGGTACAATCCTAAACTCTTAACACAAGATGCACATTCCTTATATTAAACAATTTTGGAATACCTAACAAATGTTGCTACAACAACCCTAACTAGAAGTACAATGTGTAAACCCTAAATTAAATGGGTTGCAAATACATTACAATGCTATGCAATAACAAAAACAACTTTGGTAGTACCCTCAAAATAAGTTGCAACTACAATACGTACACAGCATATACCTTCATGCTCAATCCTTAAGCAATGACAAACCATATGAAGTCGATGAAAGTATAGTCTACGACCATGGGAGCTCACTAACAACCTCCGATGAAATTGTATGACTAGCATAGGGGTTTGCTTCATCCTCTACATCATGAAACCAAAAGGGTTTCCGTCCTCTAGCTTGCTATGAATCTAAGGGTCTTTGTCCTCAAATCTAACTATCCAAACTATGGTGCTTAGAACAATGGCAGCTAAGGTTTCAGTTGGGAGAATAGTCGATGATTCCCAATCTGAACAAATCCCTCAAATATTCTTCAAATAAATGGCAGATAAGAGCTCTCATCCAAAACCAACAACTAAGATCTATGCCACGACCATGAGTAGCTGAGGATGCATCCATTGCATTAATGATGTCCAAGGAGTAGGTGATTGGTTGCAATGTTCAAACAAAATGGCCCCCTTTTTTTGGCACTACAAGTACATGAGAATCCCTTCTCGAGTAGATGCTAAGTTAAAACTAGCCATTAATGGCACCCTATGTCATGTAGGAAGGTAGGGGAGAAGAATACGGAAAAAAGGTGGGAATGTCAAAGTTTGGAGGTTGGGGGTATTGCATGAAACATGCCACATAAGAGTCGAGGAGTTGGTGAAAGGCATCCCAATGGGGAAAAGTTTGAAATTTCGATAAGGGCAAAGAAAAGAGCAAATCTCAGCAAGAACGTATTCTAGGATGCCAAAGTTCAAAACCCCAACAAAATGCCCACTCATAGGAGTTTGGACACAAAACCCTCTACACTTAGAGAAATTGAGATCAAGGAAGCTAGGATCAATTAGGCTTAGCTAATCAAAAATAAAGAAAAAAGGGCTTTCAATCCACAACATGAATTTTATTAAAAAGGGGACATTACAAGTCTGCCCTTCCCAAAATTGCTTGCCCTCAAGTAATGCAAATTTTAAAGCCCAATTCATCCTTGAGAACTTACAAATTCATGTACTTAAATCCTTATTCAATTGAACGACTCTTGTTGAAGTCCGTTCATTTGGTTCCTTGGGAGCCTTTGTCATCTCTTTGTGGGATGCATCCATTTTCCCATTTTCAAATGGTTCCACTAGCTAATCTATAGTCCTATACAGAGCCCTTGCAAATATACTCAACTTGGTTGCTTCCTCTGTCCTTGTAACTCTTAATCTTTCCTTGGGCTGCTTTATGTGCCAAATGTTCTCACTACCATCCTTTTATAGCATTTCTCTGATGTAATTAGAAGCTGAAAATTCTGCACTTGAAACTTCTACCACCATGAAATTTTTTGTTGAATTCATTCTTTCATAAGATGTAATGTTAATTGCAAGTGGTGTCTTTGAATGAAGCGAAGCGAGAAAAATAATTTCCACTTCATCTTTCAACACCTTATGAATCATGTCCATAATCATACTTGACGTATGACTCAAAATATGTTGAATGTATACCTCTCTATTTTCATAGCAATTGAAAATATTTTACTTGAAACTTCCCGATCAGTAATGAGGAAAGCATTAACATAACCTCCTCTAATCCTCCATGCATCAATCATTGGTTTACTAAAGACTCTAGCCATTTTCACATTTGGTTCTGCTATTATCAATAATTTTGCAATGTGGATATGTGGCTTTTACTGGTTGACAACTATAAGAACATCCTTTGCTTGAGCATGGCTGCAAACTTCCTCTTGGAGCCTGTCTTCTATGAATTCGAGCTCTAACCCTTTCTTTGGCATGCTCTTCTTTCCTTGAATCTTATGGATTGTCTTGGTAACAACCTTCATTCTTTCAATAAGAGAAATTTCTTTTATCTTTCCAACGTCTTCTTCCATTACCCTTTACTAAATATGATTGTTCAAAGCAGCACTCTTGTTACTAGCCCCATCACTAATCAGAAATCCAAAGCATCTAGGTGTATTCTTCAAGGGGTGTCAAAGTCGTGTGGTCTTCACTTTGCTCAATAACATCTACTCTTGCAATTCTCTAATATGTACTTAAACAAAATCAGCTTGATCTACTGCAAAGGTTTTAACTATGATTTGATATGGAAAGCAATATCTTTCGTCAAACCCTATCCAATATGTGTCCAAATTTGCAAATTTGATCTTCCCCCAAATGTGCATAATACTACAAAGAACTTCCAATTCTACAATCAAAAGAATCACAACATTCTTCTATACCATTCCCTCTTATGGCATTTTGTCCTTGTGCATCTAGGGTGATGGTTATGTTTGGAACTTAACCCTGAACTTAGGATTTATTGAGCTCATGTGTCTATTTACAACCTTGGGAACAAGCGGCTAAACATCACACTACAATTATTCAAGAGATCTAGAATATAGAAGTGATGTTTTCCTTTCTTATCACCTTCCAATATGAAACCCCTAATTGTCTCGTCTATCTACTTTTTATGATTTTTTTTGTAACTTATTTGCTCCCATTAAATCAATTTCAAATAGCATCACTTTGTCTTTCATTGTAGAGTGCAGCTTCATGAATTGCAGGCACCGAACATCCATAACCTTGTCACCATTTAGAATATGTATTTCATATTCCTCCTAGGTTACATATAATTTCCCATGATGACAAGAGTTTGAGCATTTATGTTTATAGGCATGTGCAGCATTTGAATTATTCTAGTAAGCATTTAAGGGATTATCTCCTTGAGGATTGGCCACACATGGCACATCATGAAGATGCAAATAAATCCAATTATCATTACCCTTCTCTTTCTTAATCTTGTCATTTCCACATAAATTCAACCCATTACATTTGGAGGATATCATGCCCACATTAGCAATACTAGAAAATGAATCAAAATTAGTGTAAGAAAAGAAAAATATTGTTTTATTTAGCATACCATTGACTTTGTGTAGAAGACAATCATTTGTCAACTCACTAATAACCATCATGTCGCATGCATTTTCCATAGTTTGGATATCAAATCTGAAACCAACTAGAATGATATGAATTTGCTTAACTAAATTTTGAGTTGTTACATTATCACTATCAAACAGGAGGTGGCATCCCATTGTTCCTTGCAACCACAAAATTTTATCATCATTCACAATGTTTTCCTTATGCTCCTCTATGATCAATCGAGTCTCGACCAAGAGTATAGGTTGTGAAATTATTAGCAATAATTACATTAAATTTGTTAAAGTTTGATCTTCAATTGCCTCCCACTCTTGAAGAAAACGATCTTCCATTTTTGCAATTTCTCTTAACAAAATATTATTCGAGTCCCAAATCCCAAGGCATGCATGCTTGTGAAATTGAACCGAAGGATCTTTCTACCCTTCACTGTGAGTTATGCCTTTCATTCTTTCCACCTTTGAATGTCAATAATGAGTCAACTTAATAAAATTGTAGCCTTATTTGCACTGAAACCATAGGGGTAGCCAGATAGCTTAGCTCCTTTAGCTGAGAAATATACTTCCATGCAACCATCCTTATGATAAAGAATTTCAAGATTAGAATTAGAAACAATTTCTTCAACTACATGCCTATAAATATAGCGATTCTAAAATTCTATTTTATGGGGTAGTAGCTCAAACTTCAAAAGATTCTTTCCAATTATAGAAAATTTACATTCAATCTATAATGTCAATTTCTTCTCAATTTTTGGTAGCTCAAGTTTTGGCCTTTTTTCTTCTTTTCAATTATGCTCTACAATTCCTTCCTTGATTTCATCGTTGTTATGCTAGAAGACACACTTGTTAGAAGTCAAATAGATATCCGCTTGTTCAATTAGTGGTTCAGAGGTATTCATCACCTTCTTTACTAGGCCTTCATCATATTTTTCTAACCCTTCATTTAATTGTCCCCTTCCCAAGCATAAGCGACTGGCAAAGACCCTTAGCCTATTTTAATTCTCAAAAGGTATTTGGGATGTAAAAAGGGAATAATTAATTATACTAAGTTGTCTAAATAAAAGTATTTTTCGAACGACTTACATTTAATTAATTAATTTTATTAAATTAGACGGTTTAATTAAAAAGTGACTTTTATGGGGCCCAAAAATATAAGTTAAATTATAAAGTCACTTTTGGAAGGAAAATAAAAAAGTTATGGGAAATAATATTTAATTACTTCCAAAAAGTTATAAAAAGGGAAAAAGCAAGTGAGAGAGTTCATTCTTGACAAGTTATTTTCAAAACCCCAGCTTTGGAGATTGAGCAATTGTTCATCTTTCCTACCTAGGATAGAAACCCTATGGCAAAGGTTGGTTTTGAGAATGAAAACCCTCCTAGCCAATTTATGGTGAATTCATACAAGATTCACACGTATGTGACTAATTAGAGGAATTGAGGAGATTTGGTGATTGAAAGAGGAATATCATTTCAAATGGAAAGACTAAAGTTTTCTTGAAATATATTTGCTTGCAATTCATATTGGAGCAAGAAGATAAATTTGGTGTTGAAATCATTGGTAAGATTTTGGTTTTTCCTTATTATTGTTGGTCGACTCATTTAATGCATAGGTCATGCCAAATGGCAAACCATAAGGTAGTTGTTCCAAGTGTATAGAGGCATTTTGTGATGAGCACACGATTATACTGAGAGGGGGGGTGAATCAGTATAACAACAATCTTTACTTTCTCAAACTTATTACCACAAGCATATTAATTGCACACTAACAACAATATAAGATGCAACAATTATGCGACACAAGTAGAACACATGATTTACGTGGAAACCCTTATGGGAGAAAACCATGGCAAAATATTTATTTTATATAAATCTGTTTTACAAACTTTGTAGGCACCAACCTACTAGAAGCATCAACCCCTCATTCAATTTGTGAGCACCAACCCACTACAAGCATCAACTCTCACCTTCAATTTGTGAGCACCAACCTACTAGAAGCACCAACTCCCACCTTTGAATTTGTAGGCACCAACCTACTAGAGGCACCAACCCCTCAGTTCGTAGGCACCAACCCCTCAATTTGTAGGCATCAACCTACTGGAGACACCAACCCCCACAGCTAAGCATCAACTTGGATAGAGACACCAATCTCTCATTTAGGAAGCCCCAGCTTCCACAACAAAACAAGATTCCACCCTTAATATGTTGCTTCCTCAATGAATGATGGACATTATGATTCCTTCACCAAATCTGTATAAACTCTTCATAAAAATGCTTCACAAATCTGCATAAACTCCTCTTCGTTAATGCTTCACAAATTTTCATAAACTCTTCTTTATAAATCTGCCATAAATACTTCACAAATTTACACTATATCTGCTCATAATTCTTTTAATAGATCTGCACATAAGCTCTCGTAAGTCTTCTTATCATTCCGCCATAAATTCTTCATATAAATCTGCCTTTTAACTTTTCACGAATCCATATTAAATTCTGAGTGTATTCTTCTTAAAAATCTGATCTTGGATCTGCTGGTGTATTTATGATATCCTTATGTCTTTTTCACCACACTGCTCTTAATCCTTTTATAAATCTGCTATAAATCTGATTACAAGTCTGTTACAACATCACTCACAAATCTGCTATAAAGTTTGTCTCTAAATTCTCATTTATTCTCCCACAATTTCTTCATAAAAATCTGCAAATGAACTCTTAAGTTCTCCTCTTCATATGCTGGTATATATGTGATATGTTTCTTTATCTTACACACACACTTTCACATAAAAATCTGCATTTTACTATTTCTTTTAGAATGATCTTCTTCATATATGAGGATCTGTAGATATTTATCTTTTAACCTCACCATACTCGCACAAACCTCATTCACATATTATATCCTTTTATTATGAATAGATGCATCTCTTTTAACATAGAGACAACCTTTCAAAAGGTTATGTCCTTTAAATAATCATAATTTTTTCTTTATATATTTCTGACTTTTCAAAACAAATCAATTCATAAACAAATCGCACCATTTCATATATTGCTTCCTTCTTAATATTTGTTTGACGAATCGTTGCTTTTAAGGAAGTGCTTCTTTTTGTGTAATCGCTGCCATTTAATGGTATGCTTTACATCATAAAGTCATTGCTTGAAGTAATGTTCTTGTCATTTACCAACAGCTTACTCTATACCACGATTTGTCTTATATAAAACATTTTTGTCTTATTCTTAATTCGTCTTTTGTGGTTTTGTCTTATATGCTCCTTTTTTTATTAATATAAGTGCTGCCTTATAAAGAGCCGCTGGATTTTAATCAAACCAATCTCTTTAATCTTAAATCATTCTTTATATAATTGCTGCCGTATCATTTATAAATTGTTGTGCAATATGTGAGAATTGACTACCTTATTGCTGTGTAATATAAACATGGAGAATCGGCCACTTAGAAGGCTTGGTTTGCTGAGTAGCATCTCATACTTCTGCTGTTCATTATATATGAAAAACTTAACATAATAATAATATATAATTGCTGTCTTTGGTATTACTTTCCTTGGGCATTTATGATAATCAAACCAACAACTCTCATACACCTTCTAAGTCAATGACTTCTTTGATTGCAATAGTGATGGTAGTCTTCTTATGACATCGATGACAAACATTGTCTTTATATCTTTGACATCAATGACAACATTTCCAACATTTTGAGCTTGTGCACTGGTCTTTGAGAGAAGAATTTACTTATTTACATTGCCTAAGTTCCTCTACTAGCCGGTTTTGGAAGGAGGGCATGTGGTTATCTAGAGCATGTTGTTGCAGCATGTATGAGGGTTTTTAAGACCCCAAACTCCCAGCCGCACCAATAAACTAACTCCATTCAGCTATTCAAGGTGAACCACTGCCATATGAGACTGAATTAGGGTATTTTCAGACTATAGTGATCAGGTCAATGATTATATGAATGATTGTAGCAGCGTTAAGAGATCATACAGGTTTGGTAATGTAATGTCCCCTTCTCAGGCCTTATTAGTTCGAAGACCATTAGCATATTACCTGAGTTCTTGTGGGCTAATTAGTAATGCAAGGGGACTCCAAATATCTTGGAGGACACAATTTCAGAGTTACAAGGTTTCTTTTGTTGGCAATGAGCTCTCTGGGCAACAAAAATTTGAATGACACTCTCTGAAGGGTTTTTTGACTTTTCTTGGTGTTCTCCAAACTTCGTGGAGAGCATGTATATTTATAATTTTATAGTAAGTCACCAAATTGGCTTCTATTATTCAGCTATTGCCTCAATATCATATTGGCATGGTCAAATTTGGATTTTGATGTGTTTCGAAATTTTCCACAACTTGAGGTGGAATAATTAAATTATTCACTTAAGTTATAATGTTTTATTATTTTTGTTAACTTAAGTGTAATACTAGTATCTTTTCGAAAAGGTATTTTAATTCTTCATTTGGACGCCTAGGAGGAATAAGGGGGCCTTGCACATGCAAAAGGTTTTATTTTATTTTAAAAGGAAATTCAATGGAAAAGGCGAATTCCTTAATTATTTTAAATTGGAGTTTTTCCTCCCAAACTCTATATAAGGAGGCATTGGGGCTCATTGTTGCATATGCTTAAAATGATAATGTTATGCTATCGAAATGGCTTTGTTTATCTTCAATCATTGAGGAAGAAACCCCTCATAGATTTCTAGTTTCGGAATTGCAAGATATTCCCTAGCTAGACTAGGTGTGATTCCAACCAGGAATCACCATTGGAGCTTACTGAAGTTTTAAATTTTGAGTATTTCAGTTTTGAGCGCATTTGATGGATTTTGGTTTGCAAAGTCATAGAAGTTTTTGAGCTTGTAAGAGTGATGAGGACTGTACTTGTTGGCCATACCATTTCCAATCAACCATACCACTTCCAACCAACAGTACCTCTCATATCCGGCTATACTAATCAAGGGTATGCTTAATTTAAGAATGGAATTTTTGCTTTCGGTCCTTCTTTAATCTGTCCATGATAATTTTGCAGCTAAACGGCACAATTTTGAGAAGTAGTTGATCTTGGGGAGCCTTACCACTTGATGTAGGTGCCTGTAGAAGGGGTGTGTGAAGTTGGAGAGCTAGGCGCTAAAACATGTGACAGCTAACTGGCAGCTAGGTTAGCAAAAAAAGCAATGTAGGTAGATAAAAAGTAACAACTTGAAGTTCTAATGCAAATAGGACTCTTATGAGACTATGCAAAAATAAAATGAATGAGGGCTAACAGGTAGCATGGTCAGTAGAAACAGCAACGAATATAGAGAAAAAGTAACAACTTGAAGTCCTAATGCAAATAGGACTCTTTATTACAGCAACTCCACTAAATATTCAAGTTTCAAAGGCTTGGAGGGTGGCGTAGCAGTTTCTAGCCTAGCAACCAGCAAAGAACAGAGTTATCAGCAGCCTTCTATTGGAGGTTAGAATATTATTTTTGAACTCTATAAAATAAAATCAGATACAACCGTGATATTTGTTGAAATAAAATAAAGACCTCAAGTTGTAGTTGAGTAGCAAATATTATTTTATGTCTTCATGCTATGCATATATGTGACCCATTGGTGAAATATTACAAACAAACAAAAAGACAAATAGAGTACAGTATCCTAGATGAGTGACTTGTCTTCAAATACTCAAAGTTTTCAAGGAAAAATTTTGACTGGTTCATTACAGGAAGGAGATGCCCTTGCAATGGAATTTGTTCTAGGTTGATAACTGCTTTAGCCCTATAGTTCTTTTGACGACCTCTTGAGGCAATGAGTTTAACTGTTCTTCCTACGAGAATTTTTCTTCTTTCCTGTGCTCAATGATCTCCTCCTTAGTGGCCTAATGCAAGAGGACTCCTCTTGCTTCTGAAACACACATTCACACAACAGGGAATTCGCTGCCCACAAACTCAAATATTAATGACACAAAGATTGCAACAAAACTGCTCAATTTTATTCAATTTCACTTCACAATCAAACTATACATCTGCAACAAATTAATCACAATGTTTGGCCTCACAATGGCCTCTCAAATTTCAGAAACTCTGCTCTTTCCTCTACCCTCTCACAACTCTCTTCAAGCCCCTCACATGGTCCCAGATCCCTCCTCAAACTCTGCCTAAGAAATCTGTTTCAAATCTGCAATTACATTCTCTTTTAAACACTTCGTGGACCAGCTATGCTTGGCTTTCCATCTTCCCCCATTTTTATTCACACCAAGACCAGCCAAATAGAAGTGTTTTTTTTTTAATGGTCAATATGAAATAATTTAAAATACCTTAGAAAGCTGCAAAACAACTATGAGAAAAATCCATTTTGTGTGATTGCATCAATTGGCGAAGTCAGGTATCAACAAACGAGAAAATTCAAACTTCTCTGAATTGCACGAAATTTGGCAAGTAGACTCAGAAGGATGTCCTCAAGTCCCCTACAAAACGATTTCGCTCCAGCTTTCAAGAATTGTGAATTTTTAAACTTTCCATAAACCTATCAACATAAATTTCCAGCATTAAATCCCAAACGGTGAGGAATTTTGCACCGATTCCTTTTGCAAGTTAGGAGAAATGCTTTCAAACGTCTTCCCCTAAAATGGTTTTTGACTAGCTCTTACAAAACTCCAGAAACAATTGTTTCCGTCAAATTGCCCTCCGATTGCCCTCCGAAGCCTCAACACGGCAATTCGGTGGAAACTAAAAAATTACAATTTAACCATAGGAGAGCTTTTCTAACATAGAGAGGTGCCAACTAAAACCCAAAACACACCAACACAAGAAGAAAAAAAAAACAACAATATTTTTGGCTGATGTTGATTATCAGTCCACCCTGATGCTCCTACATCAGACACGTCGAGTAGGAAGTTTGTGAGCATAGGCTCACAAAACAGAGTTGAATGGTAGAACCATTCTTTCAAATTGCAAGCAATCTACAATGAACTCCATCGCTGTGGTATGTGCATAAAATTACTTCTTCCTCCTCTTCTAGCACCTCGTCGGAACTAGCTTCACCCTCCAACAACTTTGCTCACCATTCTTCTCTCCTCTCGTGGATTTGAATCCGCCACATACCGTCCTCCTCCAAAGTCTCTCTCCTCTTTGCTCCTCGTTTGTGGAATCCATCCCACCATCAACCGACCACCTCCACCAAAATCTCACATCATCCCCATAACAAACTTCAACATCCTCACCAAAATTTGCATCTAGAACTCCATGGAAATTAAAGATTTCCATGTGTTTTTCTTCATATTCTCCAACCCTCATCATAGCAAACAAAGGGAAATCAACATCATCACAAAATACAATAATATTTACCTCTATTGCGATATCTCCCTCATCACCATCAATTGCGACTTTTCCTTCTTCACCCTTTGTTGCAACGGCAATATTTTCCATCCATTCTTCTTTTATCACCAACATCTTCAACAACACATCATCTTCATCTTCGCCATTCACTACAACATCCTCGCACTCCATTGCTGCAACTTCAATTTCCACACCTGCATCTTTATTCTTCTCATTTTTTACAACCTCTTCTACATTCTTCTCTTCACTTCTCACATCTTTTACTTCCTCAATCATTGTTTAACGCAATTCTTCATCTTCCTCATCCTTTCCTTTCACGCCTTCCTCCCGGCATGCCTTCGCTGCGAGCTCATCCCTCGCAACCTCTCCACGCTACATAGCTTCCAACCTATCCACTCTCATAGTCATATCCGTCATCATCTTCAAAATTTTCCTCTCTTGATATTGCCTTCAGCCCTCCCATATCATGGGCTTCCACACATATATCTTCATCTCACTCGTTGCAATCTTTCACAATTTGCATCACCTCTTCACAACCTGTAATTCACTTTTCTTCGCGGTTGCAACTCTTACTACTCAGGACTTCTCTCTCACACCTACAACAATTCACACAAGCTCTTCAAACCATGCTTCCTCTACCTGCAGGTCCTGCTGCATACTCTACACACTCAAGATCTTCTAGCTCTGATAACATTTAATGCAAGATGACTCCTCTTGCTTCCAAAACATGCATTCACAGAACAGGAAATTCGCTGCCCACAAACTCAAATATCAATGACACAAAGATTGCAACAAAACTGCTCAATTTTATTCAATTTCACTTCACAATCAAACTATACATTTGCAACAAATTAATCACAATGTTTGGCCTCTCAATGGCCTCTCAAATTTCAGAAACTCTGCTCTTTCCTCTAGTCTCTCACAACTCTCTTCAAGCCCCTCACATGGGCTGAGATCCCTCCTCAAACTCTGCTTGAGAAATCTATTTCAAATCTGCAATAACATTCTCTTTTCAATACTTCGCAGATCAGCCATACTTGGCTTTCCATCTTCCCCCATTTTTATTCACACCAAGACCAGCCAACTAGAAGTGTTTTGTTCTAAACTGGTCAATATTAAATAATTTAAAATACCTTAGAAAGCTGCTCAACAACTATGAGAAAAATTCATTTTGCGTGATTGCATCAATTGGCGAAGTTGGATGTCAGCAAACGAGAAAATTCAAAGTTCTCTAAATTGCTCGAAATTTGACGAGTAGACTCGGAATGATGTCCCTAGGTCCCTTGCAAAACGATTTCACTCTAGATTTCAAGAATTGTGAATTTTTAAACTTTTCGTAAACCTGTTAGCATAGATTTTTAACATTTAATTCTCCCAAATGGTGAGGAATTTTGCACCGATTCCTTTTGCAAATTAGGAGAAATGCTTTCAAAAATCTTCCCTTGAAATGGTTTTTGACCAGTTCTTACGAGACTTCGAAAATAATTGTTTCCATAAAATTGCCTTGCAGAGCCTCAAAACGGCGATTTGGTGGAAACTCTAAAATTACAATTTTAACCATAGGAGAGTTTTTCTAACATAGAGAAATGCCAACTAAAACCCAAAACACACCAAAATAGGAAGAAAAAAAAACCAACAATATTTTTGTTTGATGTTGATCACCAGTTCGCCCAGATGCTCCAGCATCATGGCCTTTGATTTTTCCTCTTCCTTTGTCAACCTTTCAGTTGTTTATATAGATTTCCTTTTCCTAAGACCCTTAAGAATCCTTCAAAAGGTAATGCAAATTTGAAATCATTTGAATGTTTCTAAGAACCTTTGAACACTACATCAAACTCTTCTAACAAAATTTGCTTCTCTACTAGTGAAATTTCTTCTTTCTTCCTATAGAATGGACTTTTCCTTACCATCTCAAAGCAATTTTCAAAGACTAAAGCTGCCCTCATAGCTTCACATTGATTCTTATATTTCTCCATTAACTTGGCCATTTCTTCAAACTGTTCATTCTATCTCAATTCCTTTGTATTTCATCTTGACTCTTTTGTATTTGTATCCCTACATCAATAAAATGACCTACATCATTCCCCTTTGTTCAAAAACTCCAAAATTCTCGCATGATTCATAGGCTAGTAGGAAAAAACAACACTAATATAATTTTATAACCAGAAGAAAATTATTTTAGGGTTTATAAATTTTTGGTTTAAATAACTAAGTCAAAATTAGCCAAAACCAAGAATTTACACTTTTACCTTTACACACTAATATGAAAACCCTAATCTAACAAACTAGTTTCTCCTTCATTACCTTTGCATCCATTGATAGCCCATAAATCGGCCTATAATACATCAACCCAAAAATATCCTTCACATTTACACTTCAAAATTAAACACCCAAATTGTCAAATGGGTCCACAATGATGTAAAATAATTTGCAAGGCCTTCTCTATTTATATGAAATGTCCCTATTTTTTTACCTATTATGATTTGCAAGGTTTTGCCTAGCTCTTATTTTGATCGAAATAGTTTGGTGTTTGATCAGTGGAACTCCAAGGTTCTTGGAGCATGCAAGTTATGTTTTGCAGAGATGTTTGTTGTTGGTAGTGAACTCGGTTTGAAGGACTCCTATGACACTTTCTAAAGTGAATTTCGGCTTATGTGTGTTCTCCAAGATTCTTGGAGAGAGCATCTATTTATAGAATGTCACTCGATTGACCCCGATTTTCATTATTCATCATCAGTATCATTCCAATATAGTCAGATTTTGATTCCGATGTTTGGTGGTTTCCGCAACTTTGGTGAATTATTGAGCTTTAATTTAATTATTCCACTAAGGTTGCTTAATTTTATAAAATAATTTAAAAAGCAACTTAGTGTAATAGCCCGTGGAAAGGGAATTAAAAGTTTTAAATCATGGACGCTTGAAAAAGGGAACTTGCATATCAAATATAATTATTATTTCATTAAAAGGGTCTTTTGGAGCACAAAAAGGGTTATTTTATTAAAAAAAAAATTAAAAATATCTTCTAGAAGGTTCGGCAGAAAAAGTATAAAAGGAGATTTAGAGAGCTCATTTGGATATGTAAATTTTTTTATTTTCTCTTGTGAAACCCTTATGGTTTTGTTGTATTGAACTATATTCAATTCAGCCTTCTCGAGGACAAAAACCCTCTTGGAGAAGATTAGCCATGGTGGTGAAAGATCCTCCCTCGTTAATAATGTGTGACTCATTCAAAGTTACAGTCATGCAGATTGGTATGCCGGTAGATTTATCCAAAATCTACGATTGTGTTGAGTGCTCAAGACTTGGAGCAATTTCATACAGAAATGCCTATGAGCTAAATGTTGTCAATTGAAAGGTTTGTTGGTGAAATTGCATAGGTTTCGCAATTGGATCAAACAATTAAATACTTTGTGAAGTCTTGCAAGCAAGACAAATTATTGGAGTTTGGAATTATCGGAAGAATTGTCTAGTAAACATTGGGACACTATATTTGAAGTTTACAAAGCCATGTTGCTTGTGCTTCATTGTTGTTAGTTCTAGTTTTGCACAGAAGGGTATATGATACGAATTAAGTGGATTCTATGAATAATACATTGGATAAGGGAGACATTTCCGACTTTGGGGAGTTATCACAATTGAAAACATTCTCTTGCTGGCCATACCATCTCTATATCTGGCTGTACCATCTCAAGCTGATCATGGAGTTTGTCAGGGTCAAACTATGCTTGTTTCATAGTTATATCACTGAAAAAGGGACAATTGAAGGAGTGTAGGGGTTTCAAGAGTGGAGCGCCTAGATTTTAAGATGTTTTCCTTGCCTAAGGGTGGCGCTTAGGTGTGTCCAGCAGCATACACATTGATTCTTGGTGGAGAAATCAGGCATGCAAGTGATTAGACATCATTTTGAAGACCCAGTGTTGCTGGTTTAGACTTGTATTATGCAAACAGCACTCTTCGTTCTTCAATGATTGCTTATTTTCTTCTCAAACGTGAACCATTTAAGAGGTCAGAAAGAATATTAAAATTTTGTATATGTATTGTTCTTGCTGTTGTATTAATGGCTCTCAGATATATGCATTTTATTGATAAAGGTGATCAGCCATCTGTTTGTTTAATTGTCTATCAAATTCATGAAGATTTGGATTCCAAAAAATATACGCTGCGAAATCTGGTCAGCAAAACATTTCAACTACATTTCAAAACAGCTCTGAAACTATCAAGGGAAGCATGCATGCCAAGTGTTTGACAAAATGCCAACACCTTCATTGTGTAAAACAGGGTAGGTTATTGCATTATATTTAAGTATAAAATTCATTAGAATACATTGTAACAATAGCAGAGACCAATGTTACAATCACCACAACAACGAATTAAATGGTACAATGTTAAACTCTTATCATGAGCTGCGCATTCCTTATATTAGGTGGTTCTATAATACCTAACAAACGCTACTATAATAGCAACCCTAGTTGGAAGCACAATGTGCAAACCTTAAATCAAATGGGTTGCCAGTACATTACAAAGCTCTACAATACCAGCAAAAATAACCTAGACCATACCCTCGAAATAAGCAACAAACTATAACAGATACACAACATATACCTTCGTGATTGATCCTTCAATAATGGCAAACCATATGAGGTCAATGTAGCTACAATCTAACAACCATGGGAGGTCACTCGCAACCTCTAGTGAAATCTTACAACCGGCAAAGGGGTTTCATCCTCTACCTTGTGAAACCAAAAGGATTTACATCTTGTAGCTTCCTATGAATATGAGGGTTTTTGTCCTCAAATCTGACAATTCGAACACTAGTGCTCAAAACGATGGTGGCAAGGGTTTTGGTTGGGAGAATAGTTGATGATCTCTTAACGTGTCCCTCTTAATTATCCTTCCAATCGACAGCAAATTAGAGCTCCTATTCAAAACCAACTAAGACCTACACCAAGACCATGGGTAGTTGAGGATGCAATTGTCACATTAATGATGCCCAAGGAGTAGGTGATTCGTCACGACCTTCAAACAAAATGGCTCCCTTTCTCTAGTACTACAAGTACATGAGAATCTATGCCCAAACAATAAACAATGTTTTTCTTGGGCGGGAAAATTCCTTCGGGAGCGGTCGCTAAGTCAAAACTATTCATTAATGGCAACCTGTGTTGTGCAGGGAGGTAGGTGAGGAGAATAGGGAAAAAGGTGGGAATGTCAGAGTTCAAAGGTCAAGGATACCACATGACACATGCCATAGTGTTGGCGTTTAAATTCGCACCTCTGGTATGCGTATTTGAAACGGACAGCTATGCACAGATAAACTGCTCTTCAAATTAGGAGGGGAAGCTCCCTCTTGCTGATGGTGTTTGAAAGAAAGTAAACTAAACTAAGTTGCCTATCTTTTTGATCAGCTTAGAGCACAAGGTTTATTAAACACAAACGCCGCAGCTGAGATTTTCTGTTTTAAGACCTTCAACTACGACTAACTTAAACTAAAGACGTTCCTAACCTCTCAAGTAATATGCAGAGCGAGAGAAGCTAGAAATTAACAAGGTAGATTTCTAACAGAATACTTCAATGAACCATCTCTCAACAAACACCTACACACTTCAATGCGAGTTGAAATCAAGATCATGAAAGTAAAACATAAATAACGGAAACTTGAGATTTTATATCAAGGCAAAGGAGGCTCGTGATTTTATTACTCAAATCTCTAGAACAAGCTCACTTCTAACATGCCTAGAACAAGAAATTGCAGCTAAGGAGGCTTGCAATCTTGCTCTTCACACAATAGAAACAACAATCACATTAACTCCTTGTTGGCTAAAGAGGCTCAACAATTTGCTATCACAACACAATTTGAACAATACTTGAGTAACAAATAGAAGGCACAATAGGCTCAGCGTTTTGTTCTCACTAGCACGGTTAAAAGAAACTAAATGAGCAAAGGCTCTTATTTATAGAGAAGCAGAGGAGTAGGGAACCCTAAAATCTCCTTGCTTTCACAATCTAGGGCTTGCTCAGCAAGCAAGCTTTATTACTAAATCTAGAAAGAAGATAACATCTAAAACCCTAGAAAGCAGAAAAAGCGGGAAACGCCAACTATTACATCTTATCTTCTTTCTCTTCTCAAAGAATGGATAAGGATCATTCCAAGAATAGAAAGAAAGCGGGAAAGAAAGCTTCTAGAAGAAAGCTACTTTAAAGCTCGATCACATCCGCTAGAAAATTAGAAACTGTGTCCCGGTTCGGTGCATCTATGCCCTCAATAGCAAAACACCGCTTTTCAAGAATATCTTCAGCATCTGCAATAGATCTCAGGAAATCTTCGACCTCATTGGCCGCTTTCTCGAACTTTGCTGACATCACTGAAATATGGCCTATCCTTCCACCAACTGGATTGCAACTGCGAACAACACTCTGGAATTGATCTTGCACTTCCTCAAGCCCGACGTAGGAACCATCTTCAAGACTGTACTGAGAAGGGATCTCTATGATAAACTCACCAATGAAAAGGAGAACTTCAATCACCCTTTGTCTGTAGGCGATGAATTCTTCAGATATCCTTTCATAGGTTTTAACTTTGAAAACATGACGCTCTCTCCAGGCAAGGATTTGTCTCTTGTGTTCTCGATTGAGGTGTTGCCTGCTCTCTCCAAGGCGTGTAGATCAAACACCGGCTTAATATGATGCAAGTCTGTCTCAGCTGTTTTGATGTAATCGTGATAGAGCGTTGATTCAGTCTTGAAAACATTGGGGGTGTACTCCATTTCGGAAAACTTGAAGAATGACTGTAAACTCGCCTAGGTTCAAACAAGTCTTGAGCAATTTCTATTTTTAGAATGCTGATTTTCTTGCTCCAACGGACAAATTTTTGAGAAATTTTTCTGAGATATGGATTTTGCTCAGAATTTCGATGCAAGACAACCCAGATCGTCCGTTTTTGAAAATTTTGAATTTTGCCTGAAAAAGCAGCAAACCCTAATTTCTTCAATTTTTCCCGAAAAAAGCTGGCACCTGGGTTTTGTTCAGAACAAGATTAGAAATGGACCCAGTTGATTAGATTTGCAAAACTCTGACGGTTGATCGAAAAAGCAGCCAACCCTAGGTTTTGAAATTTTCTTGAAAAAAAGCTGTGATATGGATTTTCTTCAAAAGACTGATTGGAGAGGACCCAGATGGTTGGAAATTGAATGCACTGATGTTTTCACTGACATGCAAAATAAAAGCACTTGCTGCAACTTGATGAAGTTCTTGAAAAATTCTTCAGAAGATTGAGACAAAAGACCCAAATGACTGAAAAATGGAATGCCTTGGCCTTCTCCTTGAAAAATTCGATCTTCTAGATGACAAAGCTTGAAAAAGCAAGGGTTTATGCTTGCTGGTCTGAAAAATCTGATATAAAACCAGCAACTAAGGATTCTTGAATCACAAAAATTCTTCAAACTTGCTGCTCCAACTTTCTCCTTTGAAGGCTACCTGCAAAAAATATGAAAAATACATTGAAAAGAGGTGTTAAATAGACTTTAGGGCTTGATTTAGGTTTTGCTTTCTTTTTGCTTTTATTTTCAAAACCCTAAATCCCAGCTTCATTGAACTTGGACGCCATCCTTCACTTGGCAATTTTGAATCTTTTTGAAAATTTCAAAAATTTCTCTAAGGCATGAGAATTTGGGCGCCCTTCTTCACTTGGGGCGCCCACTTCATCCAGTGTTAATTTATTTTTTGATATTTTCAACTTTTCTCCATTTTGACATGCTACTTCGCCTCTGATTTCCCGTTGACAGATTGACCCGACAGGCGAGCTGAAGGTTTCACGACGGAGCTTGTCTGATTCTGAGAAAGAAATTCTGGAGGTACCTCTAGCAAAATCCTTCGTTTCAACCTCCGAAAACATAAATGCCTTTTCCTTCTAGGGGCGCCCATTTTGTCCAGAGTTAGCCATTTTCATGACCTTCAAATTTCTTCATTAGCTTCTCTTCTACAGATGATTTCTTTGAATCTGGAGCTCCGGGCATTGGATCGATTGAAGACTATGCTCATCGCGAAGCTGATGAAATATGAAGAGGGGTCTTTTGGAACGATCTTCGCCAAAAAGTGGGTTTTAACCCCTCAAAAGTTTGGGCGCCCATCTTGGCTGGGGGCGCCCACTTTTACCAGACTTAGTTTATTTTTTGATTTTTTCTGTGTTTGCTTCTGAAACTTCGCTCTCAGCCTTCGTCGGATGTTCAGCTCCTCATATCTGGTGACTGCGGACTCCGATTGACGTGCTGGATGTCTCGTTGGAAAGCTGAATCAATCGTGAAGAGATCATATTAGTCACTCATCTGCAAATTCGTCTGTTTCACCCTCTGAAAACTTGGGCGCCCTTCTTCACCAGGGGTGCCCATCTTCTCCAGACTTAAACCATTTTTTCATGATTTTCGTATTCCAGTCTGAAATCTTCATTCTAGACCTTCGTCTTCAATCCGAATTTGCCGGAAGACGACCAGTCGAATATGCTGACGAAGACAGGCATCGCGAAGCTGGGCAAAATCTAAAGAGATTGAACACTTTGACAAACCCTAACTGTTGAATTAGGCCCTTCAAAAAGCTGGGCGCCGTTCTTGACTGGGGACGCCCACTTTGTCAACACTTAGTCAATTTTGATATTTTCAAATTCTTCACTATGTTTTCCATGTGAATCCCTCCTGTTCGTCGTCGAATCCCGGATGACTGAATGATCCGTTGACTGCGCCGTTGGATTCGCTGCGAAGCTGACAGAAAAGTGAGGAAGTCTAACTGGAGGTTTGAAACCCTAATTTTATCATATGATGCTCTAAAAAGATGGGCGCCCTTTCTTCACTAGGGCACCCATGTCTGGCAATGTTAGAAAATTTTCATCATTTTTCAACTTCTTCCTCGTTCTTTGCGCATGTTCATCATCTTGCCTTCTGCTGAAAGTTTGAATGCTGAAACTGTCGCCTGGCAGCCGCCTGACCTCCATTGATGACCTCGGAGCTCCTGATACACTTCTGAAAAGCAGAATAGACCCAGTAGGGCAAAACTGATCTTTTTAAAATTCTGACTGCACCAGCCTGATATGGACGTGTTTTGAGCCAATCAAAATTAGTTTGGACCCTGTCGGACCAACTTTCTATTTTTAGAAAGTTTTGCCAGTATCCATTTCCAAAGAAACCCAAAAAACGTTACTATTTTTAGAAAATTTCTAAAAATAGCAGTTTTCCTAAAATTTAGGGATGAAAAACTGAGATCTGGGTTTTGTAGGTTAAGCTGTTCTTAGCAAACCCAGATCGTCAGATTTTGAAAATTTTGAATTTTAACCCCTCATGCAAGACATGCATACCCAAATTTTGACCTTTTTGACTGATTTAACAAGACTTTTACTCATTTCTTCAAAATGTCTAAGTGTAACAAAAATTTTAATTTTGGGGTACAACACATAGGTCAAGAGTCAGGGAGTTGGGGAAAGGCATTGTTGTACCCCAAATAAATTTTTTGGCATTCTGTGTAAATTGAGCTAAATCTTGTTAAAATGCCATGTAAAGTTTGTTTTAGGTCAAACCAATCATAGAATCTTGGTGGGCTTCTGTCAAGGAACACGTGCAAAATTCTGAAATTTTGAAAATTAGGGTTTTTTCCCCTATTTTCAGGGAAATCCCCCGAAAATAGGACCTTCCCAGAAATGATCAAAAATGATTTTGATAGGCTTAAAAGGCTTCATGATCACATTGGTCAAGTCAGAATCATCAAAGGACACGTTTTACTCTGGTGGGTCTATTTCTCTTTTTCAGGAACGAAGTTAGGAGCTCCACAGCCATTAATGGCAGATTGGCCAGTACCAGGTGCTGAAAGCTAAGCTTCAAAAGCTTCAATGACACAACCGTGGCGGAAAAGGTCGAAAAAGATGCTGTTTGACGAAGGAGATTCCTGAAAACGAAAAAGGTCAAAATTTGACTAACTCTGGAGATGTTACGAAGGGGAGATTGCTCACATGTTGAAAAGGCGCCTTTTTCAAGCAGGGGCGCCCATGATCTTTGAAGGTCAAATGAAGTCAGTAAGATCATCCGAAGCAGTCATTCTCAACGTTTGATTGCTGGCTCAACAGTGAAACAAACATCCAAATCATCTGATGAATGGATCGTAAGCGGCTGCTGACAAAGCAAAAAGAGGCAGTTGAGGAACTATCAGGAAACCACAGATAAACGATGAAGTTCTAAGAAAAAGAGCCTTTTCAAAAGAAAGGCGCCCTTTCTTTTGGACTTCCAGATGCTGACCAATGACAAAAGGCTTCCTTTGATAACCTTCTCAGCTCAAGCAAATCTCGGAAACGCAACTGCAAGCATCAATACCTGACAGAGCAGTCAACGGATAATCTGGATCAAAGTAGGCAACTTGTCAGATGAAAATAATCAAGCTAAAAGGCAAAAGCGCCCTTTTCAAGGAGGGGCGCCCTTGGATAAAGGAACCCTAATTTGAGATCCAGATTTCCCGAAGACAGTCATTCTTAGCAGAACAGAGCTGGGTACCTGATGAAACATCAAGTGAAAACATCTGACTCTCCGATCAACGAGAAATCCAGATCAAGGCACGAGAGGTCATTTCAGAAAGCTGAAGAAAGAAGATTGAAAAATCACTAAGGCACTGGCAAAAGCGCCTTTCCTTGGGAAAGGCGCCCATTCTTTTGGAGCCCTAAACTCAGCTTTTTATCATCATCTCTCCCAGGCACTTCTCTTCAGTTTGGATCTAGCTCCGCAGTGAATGTGTCCGTGACGTCTCAGGATCAACAGACAACGCTAGATTCAGGATCAAACAGAGGGTTTTCAGGAGAAAAATACTTGAAAAACTTGCAAAAGACCAAAAGGGACGCCCAAAAGAAGTCAAAGGTCATTTGTTGACTAAAGTCAAAAGCTTTTTGAGTTAAAGTTGGCTAAAACGCTCCACGATTGGTGGAAATCACCTTTTTAACTTTAGATCAAGCCAAAATCACCTTTTGAGCTTGAGTCAGGTCCCCAAATTTGTGGATCTGAAGCTTAGACATATATATTCAAGGTGAAGGCGTCCATTTCATTATTTCATTGCAGGTTGAAAGATAAAAACAGCCACAAAGCTCTCAAGGACGCCATTGAAGATCTGAAGGAGGTTTTCATCCGTTCTTCATTTTTATTGCAGATCTGAAGCAGGAAAGGATTGCTATTTTTGAGGATTGGACTAGAGATAGATTTTTTCAAGAAGATCAGATAAAACTTCCAATCCATCTTCTGTCTTTTTCCTCTCTTCTTGTCTTAGGTTTTCTTACATTTGACAGAGAAAGCAACAGGCTACATCAGATCAGATCTACTGGATAGATTCAGCATTATTTTCCGGAGAAACCCATCTCGACAAATTTTCCAAAATCAGCAAACTTGCTGCCCCTATTTTGGGGGTTTTTCCGAAAAAGTTTCAGAATCCAAATTCTGAGGAACTGGGTTTGTTCAGCATTGAAGCACGAACAAAACCCATGTGCCAGATTTTTTCCGGAAAAATACTTCTCGGCAGGGCGCTATTTTTAAGGGTTTCCGAAAATCATCTGAACTAGGTCAAGCTTACAGTCAATCTTCAAGTTTTTCAGGATGCAGTACTCCCAGGTGCAATACGAGACCAAGACGGTCTTACTCCATGATTACCTGAAAACAGTTGACACAAATCTACACCAAGTAAATCCAGTGGTCGATTTGGAGCAGTTAGAAGGCATGAATCAAATAACATTGCAGAATATCGAAGAATCCGGATTGCTGCAAGCCGCATCAATTCCCATCACACTACAAAGCGTAGAGCTCGTAATCGCTTGTATCAAGCATTACAACCCTACCACCAGAGAAATCAGAGCAGCAGATGGAAGAATTGTTTGCAGTTTAAAACCTCAGGATATCGAAAGATGTTTTGATATTCCCTCACATCCTAACAGCAAAGTCATATCATTGACGGAATGTGAGAAAGCTTTTGAGACAGCTAAGGACAAATGTCAAAGGATAATGGCCGAAAAATGGCTGAAAGTGACAAAGGCAAGCTTGCCTAAGTTGTTGGGGCGAGGAGAATGTAAAGACGAGTACGCAGTGTTAATCACTCTACTCAACAGAGTCACTGGAGAAGAAGATGGTCGTCAATTCCAGCCATGGATGTACTATGTCATCGCTAAAATCATTGGCAGGAGGGAATACTATGACTGGGCCACTTTGATCAGTGACACACTCCACCGACAAATCACTGGGTATCTGGAAGCTCATAGGTTCCACATGTGCTCTTACCTAGTATACCTAATAGCCTTCCAAGGCGATTTTAGGTTATTGAACAATGTGGGAACCTTAGGTGTGCAGAAGGTTCACGAGTTTTTCACACGCCTTGAGTTTACTCAAGCGGAAAGACACTTCAAGAAGACAAGTGATCACTTCACCATGCACATAGTTCGTGAGCTTAACCATGAGATGCACGTGCGTATTTCACAGACAGCCAGAGAGGCAATGGCGGATTGGGCAGATTGGTTTATCCAATTTCCTACATTCTCCTACATACGCGTGTATGGCTACATTGGCCACCCCGCCATGCTACCAAGACACCCTTCGGATAGGGTAGTCTTCATGGAGTTCCTGAGACAGTTGTCCGAGGTTCATATCCACTTGCGCTTGAAGAGGAAGACAGCTGTTAACTTTCCCGTTGAAATGGGACTATATAGATGTGAATTCGCGGCAGATGCAAAGATGATGGGTCAAGAAACAAGGAGGTTTAACCTCAAGTATCTCATTGATAGAAGATCCTATGATCCCAGAGGACTCTATGCAGCACACCTCGAGCAACACTCGTCACATAAGTCTTCTATGGAAGATTATTGGGTTAATTGTAAAGACGAGTATGAAGTGCGAAGAAGGAACTACAGCAGATTCAGACTCCCACAAATTGCTGATTTCATGTCAGCAGACATTGAGGGCCTGTCAGATGATGAAGGGGAAGTCATTCTCCCCTCATTTTTCGCAGATTCAGTTGACTCCCAACCGCTCCCGAGAGTGGATTGGTATGCCAAAGAGGATACATCTATAGAAGAAAGAACGAGTAGAGTGGTTAGAAATAGCCAACTCTATCTCGACAGCAAGAAATCAAGGAAGGTGATACCTCACAGAACAGAGCCGCCACAGGTTCAGTCTACACCACCTTCCACTTCAAGAAGGAAACCAAGGCAGAAGCAATGGTGCAATCCTCCCCGAGGGATGAGGATGTCAAAACCTAGAACACAGAGGACACCAGTGGAGAAAGCCACACATAGTCCTGAAATAATCATGGGTATTGCTGCCCCAGAACAAAGAGTAGAGACTGCTACCCCTGATTCAGCAGAAGTTATCACAGAGGAACCAGCAGCAGTAGTTGTTGAAGAACCAGTGGCTGAGCCAATGACAGAGGCAGCAACAGTAGAAGCAGCAGCAAAAACGGTGCCTGTTATGGAAGCAGAGCCGCCAACATCACCAGTATCACAGCGAACACAGGTCCTCATCGACTTGGATTCGCCACCGAGAGACATTGCCCCAGCACAGTCTCATACATCTAGCATTCAAGGGCCTCACGTCCCTCCTAGTGAAGTTCGCCGAGATTCTATTTGGCTTGAAGGCTTCCTAGGAAGAAAGAGGGAAAATGAACTCTTCTTGACTTTACCGAGTTCGACCACGTCCCACAAGACACGTCGGCGAAGAAGTTAAAGAAGCAAGTTCACATAGAAAGGAATGCAGATTGTGAGATCATTATAGAGACTGCCGCCCCACCAGTAGAGAAAAGCATACACGAGGTTCAAGTAGAGGACTACACTTTGTCTCAACTTAACCTCGGGAAGACTACACGACAGGTGGAGGCGGATCTTCTCGGAATAGCTTCGGTGAGCGTACAAGAAAGGATGGCAAAGGATGGTAAGGAAAAGGCAGCCTTAAAGGCTGAAAATCAGAAACTGAGGTCTTACATAACCAGCTTGATACATGGCACACCAAACGTCTCAGCCCTACCAGCAGGACTACTAGATCTCCCCGCCGAACAAAATCATCGGCAATTGTTAACATTCGGCAAACACTTGAGAAATCAGGTGGAAGAGTTTGTTCTCAAGGGTAGATGCGTACTGGCGAACCTATACCAGTTACGGGATAGAGCACATGAACTTCATGTGGAGATCCAGCAGTCGGAACAAAGGATTGCAGAAAAGAGGCTTGAAGACGAAAGTACAATTGCAGATTTGCAATTAGCATATCAATCAGTATACTCTGAGGAAAACAAGCAACATCTTTTTGCTTGGAAGGAACAATTGGCGTACAAGGTGAAAGCCTACGACGCTCATTCAGTAGAGTTGATTGATTACAGAAGGGTGGTTGCCACTATTATCAACTTCGCAAGAATGTTGGTAATATCTTTCCCTTGCATGGAATATCAGCGTGAGGGAGGAGAATACGTCGAGTTGGTGACTGTACAGAACCAGTTCAGGGATGTCATCCGCAGCACCTTTCTTGACGATCCAGAGGGTTGTAAGCTGGCTAAGGTAGCAGCTTTATCGACCAAGTTAGAAGAGGCAGCATCTCAATGCATTGACTTCGGAAATCAGCTCACAACGGGTGAGGTCATGCTCCAACGCCACGTCATCATCCTACAAAGCATTAACTCCCCGGAAGCCGATGAAGTCAATCAATGGATTGAGACACTGTTGATTAATGGCGAAGCTATAAATGCACCAGAGAAGGACGCCATACACCCTCCAAGTGGCATTCATGAGACTTGAGTTGACTTGATGCTTCTTTCCAAGTCAACTCAAGATGCTATTAAATGTAGTTGGAGTTAACTTGATGCTTCTTTCCAAGTTTAACTCCACTTTCCTTAAATCATGCATTGTCAGATCCCACTGATTAAGGATGTCTAATTGACTTCCATGATTTGTGGATCTTAGATCTCCACTAAATGTGGATGTCTATTTTGGAGGGAGACTTTACATTTAAGTTCACCTTTAGTTTGCTTTCAGTCAACTGAAGTAGTTTCCAGTTGACTCTTTGTTGACTTTCAGTTAACTGAAGTAGCTTTCCAGTTAACTGCTTGTTCCCCCATTTAGAATAAATCTTGCTAATTGATTGGCAAGAACTCATTGTTAACTCAAGGAGATTTTGGGGTTGCCCACTCCTTTGAGTTCTATAAATAAGAGCCTTGGGCTCATTATTTGTTTAACTTTTACTTGCTATGGAAAATTGCTGCACCATTGTTGCCAACAGCTTTGAAAGCGAATACTTGTTCACTCTTGGATGAGAGTTCGTTGGATGATTGTAATTGTGCATGATTTCGTGCCTTTGCTTTCCCAACTTTTGTAGTTCGTTGATGAAGCATTGAAGAAGAATATCAGAAGGCGCTTGCATTTTGATCATCTTATTTGAGTTATGTCTACGTCCTGTGTCTAATAGCTTGTTGTCTCATTTCCCTCCTCGGATAGGAGTCCCTCCTCCTTGGATATTTGTTATTGACAGTTATCGTTTGATGTTGTTTAATGTGTTGCCTTCCAAGCTATACTTCGGATAGGAGTCCCTCCTCCTTAGCAAGCTCGTGGCCAAGGCATCGTGATTTTGTTGTTTCTAGTAAACTATTTCTAAGCCCATACCTCGGATAGGAGTCCCTCCTCCTTGGCAGGTCTCAGATCTAGTTTACCGTGTAGAGTGTTTGCTTGTACCAACCTTATCCCGGTGTATACCCGAGAGTTCAGAGCCTCATCATATTCTCGGGAGACGGCTAATTCGTGATCCAACCATCCCATTCCCGCTTCCTTTACCCTCATGCTCTGTTTACCTTGAAGGTATTGGATAGATAGAAGCTAGTTAGTCGTAGTTGAGATCTGCAGAAACCAGAGAAAAGCTTAGCTACGGCGCATTGTGTTTATGCACCCTTGTGTCCTGCCACTGAAGCATAAAAAGATAGGAACTTAGTTAACATTTCCCTTCCCTACGCATTGCTCCCAGCAGAGAGGGACTTCTCCTCTTTAAATAACGAAGAAGTGTTGCAAAACATTTGAAATAGCTGAACGTTTACAATCAGCACTCCAGAGGTGCTAATTTAAACGCCAACAGGCATGTTAGTGGAGAAAATTCTAAAACCCTACTAAGGGAAATGGCAAAAGCAGGGCTTGGTAGGAAGGTATTCCAAGATGGCCAAGTCCAAAATCCTAACAAAATGCACACACAAGAGTTTGGACCTCTACACTTTGATAAATTGAGACCAAGGAAGTTGGGAACGATTAGGCTTAGCTCACCAAAAATAAGGAAAAAAGGTCTTTCGATCCACAACATGAATTTTATTAAAAAGAGGACATTACATAACTCAATCCCATGCTCTAGTAGGTAGCAGCCCCTTGGGCTTCAAACTATTGCACCAACTCTTGTCTACTCTTTTTTGCCTTACTATAATGTACCCCAAGAATTGTTTTAATTTCAGCCACCTCTTTCCCCTTGTTCCCACACAATAACAACAACGCAAAATTGCCACTAGCATTGATTACATGCTTGACCAAAGTAGCCCTAATCGTAAAGATGTTTTATTTGCCAACATACGAATCAATAGTTAAATACTTACCATCCAAAACCAGCTAGTATACGTTCTCCTTTTCTAGGTATACAGCATCTTGGAGGTAGACATATAGGCTCCCAAGAACAGCCCCGAAAACATCAAGTGGTATCACATCAACTACCACCTCGTCCACTAATTCTAGAATTATACCAAATCTAATTTTGCATTGTCTTGTGACTAATATTTCTACCCCTTGCTTCACCCACCCCAAGGAATAAGGATTTGGGTGCTTCTCCACCTCTAGGCCAAATTCATCTACCAGTTGTTGGGAAATCAAGTTTGCTTGAAAACTATCAAAAAGAAAATCTACCTTCCTTTGAGTTCAAGTTAGATATTGAAGAGTTTGGTCATCTCACTCTCATATTGAGAACCACTAACCTATCCACCTATCCTCATTGCCATACATGACAGCTAGTTGTCAATTTTGGAGCTGCAACATATCTCATTTCCTTACATATGCAGCATTTTTCTTCTTGTTTTTGGAAGATGCCAACTCTAGATGAATCCTCCAACAGGTTCCTTTGTATGCCTATCCTTGTTGCAATGGTTATAATGTCGTTTATCTTTTCCCTTTGTATATTAACTATGGAAGTGTTAGCATTTTAATTTCCATCTTTCAATACTACACAAAACAGAGATGTGCAATAAAACTACTCCTAAATTAGAAGAGGAAGTTCCCTACAAACAAAATCTTCAACTATAATTTGAACAATATGTTCTTGCTTATTTACAATCTTTAAAGTATTTTATGGGATGATCCGTGATCATTATGAATAAAATTAAATGTGTATCTTTTTCAATTATCTATTTGGATTCATCTAGGGCAAAAGGATAAAACATACTTTAATGCAAGGCAAAAGGTTTTTCATGCCTTTTAACGAAAAGAAAACCCTACAACTACACACTTGCACTATTTAGCTAAAAGCAAAGACTGAACAATGCAAGTACACAAAACTATTGAATAGTTTCAATACAAAGACATGAGCGGTTCATTAAATTAAATTAAGAGATTGATACACAGTTACAATCTTCAACTTCAAGAAACCCTACAATACAAAACGTGCAACTTGCTAAAAGCAATTTAATCCCCCTTAGCACATAGTAAAACATTTCAATCCCATTTCAAAATCAAGATAGGCATAATAAATTCTATTGAATGATAATGAATTCTAGATTAACAATAACACTAGATAGAAATTCCACACGTAGGCATAACAATTACATCAGAAATCTAAGTGCAAATGACACTTATTTATATGGTTACCAGACATTGCATGAAAAAAAAATAAAAGAAGTTAACTGAATTTCAATTCTAGTTATTGACTTGATTGCATGCAATGCAATCTTTATTACACAATCCTCTCCACTGATTCTAAATCTAAAACCATGTGACTACTAATTAGGTTGATAATAGATATTATTACAAATTGTCACTTTAAACTCAAATCTCTTACATTAGAAGAGATCTAAAGATAGATGATCTAAAAATAGCATACTTTGAGCTCAGTTGCTAAATATAGTACAAAATTTTAAAATAGGGTGGGCTATAAATAGCTCTGGCTAAAAATAGCAAAACTCAAAATATACTTTTTCCTCTCAAAAATGGTGACAGCAATAGACTTTTGGACAGGTAGCTCTAGATGACTTTAATGATTCTAAAGAAACTTTCCTTTGTTCTAAAGAAGTCCAGCAAACCATCTAAAAATATTTGAAACTCTAAAGATTCACTTTGATGCTGTTCAACTCTAAACATCCTTCTTTCAATGGATATCTCAAGAATACTACTCTATAAAGTCCCTAGAGTTCGACTTTTTGAAAACCTTGGATTTTCAAAATAACACCCTTGATGAAAAACACAACTAATATAAAATATCCTGCTTGTGAGTGTGAACTGATTTTTCTTTTATATCTGATTCTCCTTTGGAAACACTGATAGTTGATAACGAGGAAGAAAAATGAAAAAATACACTGCTGTTCACTGTTGTATGAGTCTTGTTTTCACCATGAAATGGTTAACAAATGATAGAAGAAAGAAGCATTCGAAAGAACAAGACTGCTGTTTGCTAATGAATGCCTAATTTTTTCTTCAAAATATGATACCCTACAACTGTAGTAGACTTTCAAAACCCTATAAAAACAATCACTGCTGTATCCTGCTGTTATTGTTGAAATTCTGCTAAAAATCAATGTCTACTACTGTACCCTGCTGCAACTTATTATCATAGAAGATAGTGAAGGCGAGAGGCCTATTTAAGAATAAATCTGTCTTCTAAAACGGGGTACTCGAGGACCATTTGACTCTTATGAAGCTATGAATAGAAAACAACCTTTAATAATAGTTGCTTGCCTTGAAAAGGCATGACCTTTGGAAGTAGCACTTTACCCTTTAAATAGAAGATTTCCCTTGTGGAAAGATTATGTATACCTTGAAGTAGTGCCACCTCTGCTCAGTTGGCTTCCTTTGCACTACATGCCCCTTCATATACATTCAAACTCAACAACTCCTTTTATCCCATGCATACCTAGCTTTGAAACTGCATTTGAAAGCTTGTATGTAACAGATGCACGCCTCTACCTCAAGTGTGCATCTGAATACCAGCATTGGACCTTGTTTTCAAACAAAACATTATGCTTTACTGAGGTGCGCACCTAGACACCAAGCGTGCACCTATGTACTAGCTTCTTTTTCTCTAATCAAACATGTTGATTCCTCTTAGAGGTGGGCACTTCTTTGCCAAACACATCTCAATACAGACCTTTAAACTATTATTATTCCTCCTCAGGGTTATCCTACCATATTTTCTCATGCACTCCTGAATATATTTAAAATTTTATTTAAATTTTGAACATTCCTTTCGATGAATCACATGTCTTAGATCCAAGCACGCACTTGTAAACATTAATTGCAAACCTCTCTGTAGATTCCTTCAAATGCACCCCTGAACATCACAATTAGACATTATTTTGAAAACATGTTTGCTCTTTGAAGCACACGTTTCAGCTCCAAGCACACACCTACAAAATTCACTTAGACTTTGATCAAAATTCAAATTTTCTTTGTTTATAAAAGTGTCATTGAATGGATCTTTCCTCATAGTATATTGGATGAAATTATTTCTTCAACACCTCGAAGTCATACCACTTGGAAACAAGTGGCACCTTTTGAATTTGCAAAGAGGATGCATAAATTCATACCATGTAAGAGCATGACCATATGATTTAAATTTTGCAAAAGATATTTGTTGTTTCTGGTCAACTGATGCAAAGATAAAATAGACTTATAATTTGTTAGCATTTTAATTTGTTTATTGCCAAACAACACAAGATGAAATATGTGTACGATAGAACCATTTGTCAACTTATAAGTGGAAGCTCCCTAAGACCTAACTAAACCTAAAACCAATAGAATTTAAAAGTATGCACATTGTACAAAATTCCAAAGGGGGTTTTGCATTAAATGTAAATATCTAATTGACCATATTTTTGCCCCAAATGCAACACCAGACTGTCAATAGTTAAGTCCTACAGAAAGACTTTTGGATTAAGAAGGATAAACACTTCAAGCACAACCTCCTACTAGTTAAAGTAGAGACCAACATTTGCCTATAAAAAAAGATTTAATGTAACAACACCAATGGATGCTGATTTCTAGCTAAATCAGAGACCAATAAATCTACATCAACAAGAGATGATTAAATAGACAAACATGATTCCACAAAATAAATTGCTAAAGGAATACACAAAGTTATTACTAACAAATAACAAGCATCAACACAATGGTTGACAAGGTTACTCAATTCAATTTAATTCACAAAATTACAAACATAGATTTAACAATTCCTAAATAACAATAATAACTAAACAATTTCTAGAACATAAGTTTGGCATCAACTCTGATTACAAACTGTGTGTTCAAAGAACTTATTTATAAACTCCTAGAAGAGGCTTTAGGTCTCAAATAATAATAAAATAGTATCCTCAAAGGTTTCCTTTAAAGCAACCCATTGATAATCCATTGAAAAGAGGAAACAAACCACTTCAAATAGCCTAAATCAGATTCCTTCCTACTTAAAATTTGCTTTCTCCTTTACATAGGGCACTTAGAACAAGGTGGTATCACCTTTGTTCTACTTTTTTGCTTTAATTTTTTTACTTGGGCACTCATTTGGAAAAAGGGCGAGTAAACCTACTTGTTGCACTTTTTGAGTGGCATTGCCATTAAAAAAGTGCACCATTTCCCTGAGTTTTAAGTTACTTCTGTTTAGGCACAATTTTGCTTTAAACTTTCAATTGAATTATCATTTTGGAATGGTATAGCCCATGAAAAAGCATGACTTTTCTTTTGTTCTTAACTTGACTTCATGTTAGTCGCAGTTTTGGTCATCACTTGCTACAGAGTCATGTTTTTAGAATGGCGATGCCATTAAAAAAGTGTGATTCACTTTTGTTTTTAACTCATCTCCAAACTTGGCACCTTTTCACTTGATGTTAGTCACTTGAATTAGAGTTCTACACTAGCATTGCTAGCTTAAAGTTGCAATTTTTTCTTTATGCTTAAACTTTACTTGTTTAGTCATGATTTCATCAAACATTGGCCACTTTGGGCAGGGATTTTGATTGGCTCAACCACCTTGATCACCATTTCTATTGGCACAATTAACACGTCTGAAAACATTTTCTCCTTGTCACAATTTTCTCATCTCTCAACCACTTCTTTATTGCCATTTTGGACAAATTTTGCAAAGACAAAGTTGTGCTAATCAGTTAAGCCCTTTTCTGTAACTCTTGTCACAATTTCATGATATGTTTGCCAAGTTGTTATGATTTCCTTATATGTTTTACCACTTAATTGGTTGCACTTTCCTCATGGTCCGGCCATTGATAAAGTGCAACCTATATTTGATATTTTTACTAGATATTTGGCACAGATTCAATAGAATCTTGCCACTTTATAATGTGTGTCATATCACTTGATTTTTCACCTCTTTCTATCTGCATGGTTTCCTATCCTCTTTGCCAATTTTGGCAACTTTTTTTACCAGCTACACCTCTAAAAAAGTGTGCCCCTTTTACTTAGTCTTTACTTATTTCTTTGATGAAGTTTGGACTTGTTTCTGCCATCTTTTGACCTTGCATTTGTTGCCATTCTTCCTTCAGATTCAAGAATACATTCATCATTGTAACCCCAATAAGGCTAAGAAAATGTTGCTATGTGACTAATCTCAAGTCTACAATAATTAAAGAACCCAAATACCTAGAATCTATATTAAAGGCATTCTTTATCCTTTAGATTGGGAGCACCATTAACATTTTCTTTCTATGTTGACATAAGAAGCATTGGTTCTAAAAATAAATGAATAAAATCCAACTCAAATTTAAAATCTAGTTTTTAGGAACTAAAATCTGAATTTTTGAAAGAGATATCATGACAAGAATTTTTTGTAAAACAAAAACAATATTAAAATAGAAGGAACCACAAAAAGAGAAGTTCATTGTTATCAAACTAGCATTTCAAACAGTGAATAAGATTTATAAAGAAAACTTTCCTGAGGTATAGATGCCAACTCAAGCCTAAGAGACTCCAACAGTAATACGGGCGTTGCACCTGAACAAGGACTTAGCCTTTCACAGACTACCTGCATAAACACTCTTCAAAATCATAAAGTACAGTGATTGTTTTGCAGAGATATATGTG